>JAYKAV010000034.1:182967-341605 GCA_035582835.1 Phoebastria nigripes
GGCCGGCGCTGGGAGCGCGGCGCGGGGCTCCAAGATGGCTTTGGCCGGGCTGTGCGCCCTGCTCGCCGGCTGCTGCCTGGCGACGGGCAGCGGCCCCGCCGAGGCGGCGGCAGAGGCGGCGGCCAAGGAGCTGGAGTGTAAGCTGAAGAGCATCACGGTGTCGGCGCTGCCCTTCCTGCGGGAGAACGACCTCAGCATCATGCACGGTTCCTCGGCCGCCGAGCCCAAGCTGCTCTTCTCCGTCCGCAACGATTTCCCCGGCGAGATGGTGGTGGTGGATGACTTGGAGAATACGGAGCTGCCTTACTTCGTGCTGGGTGAGCCTCCGGGCGGGCCTGCGGGCAGCGCCGGTACGCGGCGGGTCCCCTCCCCTCCCGGCAGCGGGCCCCGAGCATCCCCGGCTGCGGGGCTCCTCCCTGCGGCACCGGCGTGCGGGTACCCTGCAGCATCTCGGCCCCCGGTACCGGTTCACCCCACTGCAGCATCTCGACCCCCGGTACCGGTTCACCCTGCTGCAGCATCTCGGCACCAGCTGCAGCACCGGGCTGGATGCCGCGGTGATGCTGCAGGCCTGGGGTGCTCGATGCATCCCCGGGTTGTCATCCACAGGGCTTGTCTCCAGCTCAGTGCGTGGCCACCGGCGGCTTGTGCTGGCAGGAGGCCCGCAGTCTGYTTCCAGCGTAGCTGGCTGGAGGTGAGGGTTTCTGCTTTGTCTGCCCCCAAGCAGAGTCACTTTTCATGCAGCCTGGTGGAAAAATACTCTGGTGCCCAACATTTCCCATCCCGCCTGTATGTGCTGTCTCCAGTACTCCTGCCCCCAGGTTTTAGGCTTTGGCCTGCTCACATGGTCCAGGTGGTTCCCACCCGCTCTAGCCAGGCCTCTGCACTTCACCTGCTGTGTGAGGCACAGCTGCCCAAATCTGATGGGCTTCTTCAGTTTTTATCCATCAAAAAAGCCGATGATTTGCTCCTTTGTTTATGCTGGGATCAGAGCAAGGCCTCTGTCACTTGTGCACAGGGACCCACTCCCCTCTGCACCACCTGGAACAAGTAATTGCTGAGATTTTTAATTTTTAGTGATATTTGTGCAGAATACCAGTTTCCTATCGCCGCCTGCACGTAACCCCCCACCCCGGGCAAATGCCGCTGTTGCTTTCCTAGCAGCCCCGCGGGGACTGTACGCACCTCCTGCAAGCTGTGTCCATCCCTCGCTGCTCCAGCAGCACCTTGGGTGCCCTGTGAAGTTTTTAAAATGCCACCCTTGTCTGGATGTTGTCCCAAAAATGAGGCACTGGCGTGTCACTTTGCATGGCATTGCCCCACTGTGCCACCCTTGTGTGTGGGCAGAGCATAACGGTGGCTCCAACCTCGTTTTTCTCCCCAGCGCTTCATCACCTCCCTGGCCCCCAGACCCTTCTGTACGCAAAAAAGCCCCTGGTCCTGGGTGCTCGCATGGGCATCCCCCTTCTCCTGTGAGAAAGGCAGAGGCAGGCGGGGGGCTGTTAATGCCATGGAGGGGGTGGTGTGGGGACATCCAGGGATGATTTGCTTGAGGCCAGGGGCCGTGCGGGGAGGGGGCAGCGGGCTGTGCTGCCCCCCGGTCCCCCGGTCCAAGCCCTGTGCTGCGGGATGCTGCGGCGGAGGCCGGAGAGCGTTGCTGTGGCAACGGGGCGGCAGCACAGCGGATGCAGGGGACGCGCAGGCATGGCCGCCAGCCCCGCGCCGCCTTGACACCCCAAAGGCGACACGGGCGCTTGTCCCCTGCTCCCCTCAGACCCGTTCCCAGGGAGCTGGACCCTGGGGCCTGGGATGCTGCCAGTGGGGAGCACCTGGGCGGGGATGTATGGCTTTGTTTGGGTGGGGGTCCCTGGGCACGGCCCCCGGCTGGTACTGCGGGGATTTCCCCTGGGATTTTTCAAATCCATGAGGTGCCATACGCTGAGCAGCGCAGGAAAGGACCCACCTGCCCTGACAGCCCCCGCTGTACCCAGGGCTTGCACTGATGATGCTGGGCAGGGGTTTGCTTTCACCTCCTTCTGCTTATGGCCACTGGACAAATACGAGGGYGGCTGGTCCCGTGTCAGCACACCCTGAGGTCCTGGTGGTGGCCGCGCTCTCCTGGGCATTGCGGCCTGGGACATCGGTCCTCCGAGAGCATGTGGGTGCACGGGGCTGCGCCAGCCCCCGGCACGCAGGGGTTTGGGTTGTGGAGACATAGAGGTGGTCCCAGGGTCTAGAAGTTGTCCCAAAAATGAGGCAGAAGGYCCCAGTCCCCTGGGATGCTGGGGCTGGGGGCTGGGCTGGCGGGACAGGGCACCTCCCGGGCCCCCTGTCTGCCAGGGGTTTGGCTTGGTGACTCCTGGGAAATGCCGTGTTACATCTCCCTCCCTCCCGCGAGAGAAGGGCTTGCTTTGAAGCTGGCATGGCCACTTTGCCATGTGTGGGTATTATTGTTGTTATGCTTCTTTGTCATGTGTGGGTGGTGGTGTTGTTATTATTGTTGTTGTTGTTGTTATTATTATTATTATTATTATTATTATTATTAGCCTGGGCACTGCTTTTGCATGGCAGAAGCCCTGAAGTGCATAGAGGTCTTGCAAGACCCAGACTTAGTAACTCAGAGGCTGCATCCTCTGGAGCTGGTGAGCCCCCAGCCCAAGAAACCCGTGGGGCAGAAAGCATCACTGCTGGCGCTGTGCACTCGGTGGGGACGTGGCCGTGTCGGGGCRATGTGTGGAACCGGTGTTGGTGGCTGTTTGTGTTTCCACAAGGCTTGTGCGTGGCYGGAGGATGCATTTGAGCATCTTTCCAGGAACCTGACTTCACACAGTGCTGATTGCACCGTCCCCGSTAAACCCCAGACCCATTAATTGTGCCCACCTTGTGGCGTTTGAATGTACAATAATGTGTCGGAGCGGTGGATAATCCCCACATCCACCTCTGTGCCTCTGAGCCGGGTCTCRTTCAGGGTGTCTCTACTGGGGAGGGAGCTGGGCGACTGCTCCTTCTCCTCTTGGTGGTTTTTGGATCCAGGGTCTGTGTACAGGGAAGGGGTTCCCGAGGGGAGGGGAGCTGCCCCGCCGGCTGGCGGGGGCTTGGACTGGACCCCAGGGTGCTGGCCCTGGGCTGGGGAGGGCCTGGGTGTGGGCTTTGAGCACTGCTCCACAGGTGCTCCTGGCACTGGCACCTTGGCTCTGCCGACTCACTCGAGGTTGCTCTGTGCCTCAGTTTCCCCATGAAGATAGCAGGAATGTGTGGGGAGGTGGCTGCAGCGGGCTGGGACTGTGGCAGGGGAAGGGGTGAGGGAGGCAGCCAGGAAAGGGTCAGGATTGGGGAGCCCAAGGGTATCCGGGTGCCATCCCCCTCCAGCCCTGGCTGTTCCCCTCAAAACCCCCCTAAATAATTCAAGTGCTTTCAAGCTTGGCTGGTGTTTGTGGAGACCGGTGTGCATGGTTTCCCTTGCCTTGGTGGCACCTCCCTGCTGTGGTGGCCGAGCCGGGCATCCCACTGATGGGCACATGGGTCAAGGTTTTTCCCCCAGCTAGAGATGTACTGGGGTCTTTGGAGAGCCACCTGTGTTGCTTGCTAAAAATAGGGTGCCAGGGGTGTGTTGAACTGGGCACCCCAAAAATGGCTGTCACTCCCCACCCCTGACGAGATGCTCCGGTAACATAATCAACTTAATGATGAGCGTGGAGGTTGCGGGCATCCCCTCGCCGTTGCTGGGTGATGTGGCAGGGACTTTGATGGACCACCCCCTGAGCCAAGCTCGGCCAGGGTTCGCCTGTGCCAGCGGGGACGATGGGGACCTGGGGACTGTCTGCCCGACCTTGGGGTCTGCGGGGGGCGGTGGGAAAGTCGTGCGTGGGGACTGGCATCCATCCCCTTCATGCGTTTGCTTCTCCCTGCTGCGGGTAGCAGTGAGCTGTGGCTCGGCTGGGGGCTGGGGGGGATGCGCTTGCTTTGGCTTGCCCTGATCCGCTGCCCTGTGGCTTTAGTTTTACATTTATCTTTATCCAAGAGGATGAGACATTGCTTGCTGCCAGCTCTCCGTGCAACATTTGAGGGTCTCACCCCCCCCTGCCCCAGACGTCCCGGTGCCAGAGGCAGGTGTGTCGAGTGCGTTGGTGCTCAGCCCTCCCAAATGTGGGGACCCCATAGCTGCTCCCACGCCCCTCCAAAAGCAGAGGGATATTTTTTGGGATTACTACCGCTGGTTTATGGTGAGGGAAGGCACTTGGGCAGGGCTTTCAGCTGCTTTGTGGCTCCCTTCGCTAACGAAGGGAGCATGTTTTAGTTGCGCTGGCCGCCTTCTTGTGCACGTGCTGCCTCGCCGCCCGCGTTTGCTCGGGAGCAGCTGGGCGGTACACGGTCCCCACGTGCATCAACTTTCGTGCTCCTACCCATAAAAACCCCCACGGTTTTATATGCATGACCTCAGAGGGACTCCGACACCATCCTCCCCCGTTTTGCTCCGAGGTTTTTTTCCCACCTCCTGAATTTTCGGGCAGCGGGGAGGGCGTGGGAGCAGGGATGGGGCTGCTCGCTGGTGCGCGCCGGGCTGCCTGCCTTTAAAAGCACCCGGTTTCATCCTGCTTTAAATCAAGGAAACCTCCATTTGAAATGGTCGCCTTTCATCTCGTTTTGTGTTTGTTGCATTAGTTGTATTTTTTCCTGAAGGGAGGCCAAGTCTCACTGGTCGGTGGCCATTAAGAAATGCTAATTGGCAGCTCAATATTCCCTGTCCGCTAACCTTCACACCCTCTTCTTCCTTGCTGCTTGGCTCGGCAGCATCCAGCCGCATTTGATATGTCATTAACTGGATTCATACTCCTGCGGGCTGCTAATTTTTTTGGGCCCCATCCTTCGCAGGTTACCAACTGGCGAGCGGGGTATTTATTAGCATCCTAGCTTCCCGCGGCCCCTTGGACTCGGCGGAGATTTGCAATGCAATTAAAAACTGCACGAAAGACGGCGACTTTGACTCCTTTGCCCAAGTAATGCACTAGATATTTGAAAAGCCAAGTCTTGAAATGCAGTTTTGTGCATAAAATGGATTTGAGGAATGAGAAAGCGGAGCCGATGGGTTGAACCCCTGCTTTCTGGGTGCCGGATAATTCAAGATCTTGAAATACCGGATGGTTTCTCACATCCTGTTTTTTTTTCCTGAGCGTGGAGGAGCTGAAGGAGCTTTTTCTGCCTCCCCGGTTTCCAGCCCAGCTACCGTGCCCTCAAACGGGGACAGCGCAGCCCCTCGCCCCCCAACTTCCCCGCTCCCCATCGCCCTCGCGGGAGCCTTGGCAGCAGAGGATGGGAGAAGGTTCTGAACTTCAGTGACTTTAGTAGATTATCATAAACTCAGGCCTTAATACAAGCTGTCATGATTTCAAATTATCTTACTTTTAAATTAAATGGATTCCTTTTTAAATACAAAATCAATTCTAATTTTTTAGAGGGGTGAGATTTTTCAAAGGCACCGATAAGTGGGGCATATTTAACTGCTCTTGAATATCTCCCCGAAATTTCTAATCAATTTTTTTTTTGTTAAATCTCTGCTAAGCTCTTGACTGTGCTGGTGGATGCTGTGGCCATGACTTCCCCGGGTTGATAACGGGGGGGTAGCACGGGGGGTCGTGGGGATGTGAGACGGACAGCCGCGGGGATGCGGGCTGCCGCTAATCGGGGTGACGGGCTGCCGGCATGCCTGCCYGCCCCGGCTCTCCTTCCAGGCTGCACGGGGAGGCGGCGAGACGTGACACCCGTCAGCTCTCATCCACATCCCGCGCGTCTCCCCACCGCCGYGGAGTGCGGGAGGTGGTGCCCCTGCCCTGTCTGATCTCGACCCCCGCCTCCTAAATGGCCCCGGAGGAGGGAAGCAGGAGCCAAGGGGCTGCAGGATTGCGTTATCCCTTTTTTTTTTTTTTTTTCCACTTTCACGTCAAGTGAGAAGAGCATCCCTTTGGGTTTTGGTTGGGGGTTGCTTAGCCCCGCTCCTCTCGCTTGGGTCTGGGCGCTGGTTGTGGGTTCCAAAGCTGGTGGCACGCGGGGCAGCTCTTTGGTCCCAGCTCTCCGCAGTGGGAAAGGGGGTCTCGGGGTGTTGCGGTGTTGGTCCCCAGCTCAACTTCATTTCCAAGGGAGATGAGGGCACCTCCATATTACCACTGGAGCTCCCCTTCCCCGTCACGCGTCCCCATCCTGCGAGACCAGGGCACGGCAGAGGGCTGCAGTGGGGCTGGTCCCACCATGAGACCCACAGCATCGCTCCGGTGCGAACCTTGCACCTGGAAATAGGCGTAATGGTGAAATAATGGAGCAAATATTAAGAAATTCTTAAGTACCTAGAGAATAACCAAGTTAAATTATACCAGAGGAGCTCAATTGCCTTGCTTAGATTGATTGAATTACTAAATGAGCCTGAC
The DNA here is from genome assembly GCA_035582835.1 of Phoebastria nigripes. Classification (NCBI taxonomy): domain Eukaryota; kingdom Metazoa; phylum Chordata; class Aves; order Procellariiformes; family Diomedeidae; genus Phoebastria; species Phoebastria nigripes. The sequence continues at coordinate 189,387 of JAYKAV010000034.1, forward strand.
TAATGGAATGGAGTGGATATATTGGACTTTTACTCAAGATCCTGAAATAATTTCTCTAATAAGATTGTGAGCCATTAATTGAACTTGGCTTTGATCCTGGACACTGTCGCATGCACTGAAACCCAGTGGTATGATCTATGCTCCTGTGTGCCCGGCCGAGGGGGYGGCCGCCGGCACCTCTCCGCCGGGYGGCTTGGAGGGTGGCCAGGGGCTTCGCCGGGGGGGGGGTCCCAACCCACCCATGCCAGGACCTGCGGTGGGGAAGGGACCCCAAAACGCCCCGTCTCGGCAGCCCTCCAGCTCCTTGGCAAAACCTGCCCCGGCAGTAGGATGTGCTTAATTCCCTTCTGCTGCCAGCAGCTGATCGCCTGGCCAGGGTCCTAGCCCCGGTTCCCATCGCCGTGGAGTGAATTTGAGATGGATGCTTTGGGGTTTACATCTCCTGCAAATCCAGGCATACCACCTTCTTCCTACACACTCGTGGAGTGGTTGGTGCTAGTGGTGGGACGTTGTCCGTAGCATCCAGAGCAGTGCTGGCTGCCCGGTCTGTGGTGTGAGATGCTTCCCTCCCCATCGCTTGCCGCCTCCTTTTTTCTCCATGGAACCCGGCCCATCACTGAGACCTCAGTGCTACTGCACCTCCTTCCCCCTCTGATGTTTTGGTGCTTGCTTTTTGCACTGGAGATGTCCTCTTGGGTGCTGGCAGCAGAGRCCAGCATGCCCCAAAGGGTGCCACCAAGGCCTGGGGGCTTGCAGAGCTTCCAGCAAAGCAGAGAGGGACCTGCCGAGGGGATGCATCCTGCCCTGGGCCTGCCCTGGAGCACCCTGTGGGACAGGACAGGGCTCATCTAATAGGGTTTGGGTGCAAACCGCTGGTGGGACCTCATTCCTGCCCTTGCTCTTGGCCATGCAATGTAAACCTGACCTTTCCACATCCCTTTTCCAGCTGAAGGATGGGGCCAGAGTGGGTGAGGTGACCTGCTCAGAGCATCGAGCGCACCCCCCATGCCTGGTCACACACTCTTCTCCAGGTGATGAAGCCCAGCACCAGCCTCAGCTACGAGCAGGGGCAGCCCTTAAAAGCCAGCAGCCGGGGTGGAAAATGCTGCAGGACAGTGGGCAGCATCCCTGGGAGGAGCACGGGGTCCCCCATGGCCAAACGGGGGGTGACCGAGGCTCAGGAGGGAGGCACAGAGTGCACATCCCCATCCTTATGGACACCTTGTCCCCATGCTGTGCCCATTGCCAACCCGCTCTCTTACTGGGAGTGGAGGTTGCGGGGGCACGGCRGATGTAGAGGGCCTCTTGTCTATTTTTTTCTTAACCAAGGGAAAAAAAAAAAAAAAGAAATAGGGATTTCGTCTCTGGGAACCCGTTGCCACAGCAACCGCGCATCCAGCCGGCTCCAGCGGCAGCGGGGCTGCAAGGGGATCTCGCTGACCCAGAAAGCCGAGGGGGAGCGGGCCGTGGGGCCGCTTGGCCTTTGGGTGGGTGTCAGGGTCTGGCAGCGCCCGGCAGGGCGGGCAGGGGACCGGCGCTCAGCCGAGGGGGCTGCGGGGGCCTGGCCCCCTGTTTGGGCTGGATGTGCAGAGCGATGCTCCCGGCTCCCTTTAATCAGCCTTAATTTCTCAAACCGTATCCTGGCAGGGATGCTCAGGCTCGCTCCCGTTCCTGYGCCCAGACCTGTCCCACTTTCAGGGGCTGGGCTGCCCGCGCGAGCGCTCTTCGAAGGCCCCCAAAGCTTGGCAGGCATGATTTACCCCCAGGAATTGGCTGTGGTCCATGCGGTGGAGGGGACCCTCGAGCAGCTGCACACCTCTCTGACGCCGCTATCTCACCTCTGCCCTGCTCTCCCCACGCTGGCGGCGTTTGGTCCTGGGCTGCAGCCCATTTCCTACCATTTTATTTTATTTATTTTATTTTATTTTATTTTATTTTAATGGTTGCTTAGCCAGCTAAATGGAGGCTCTGAAATCATCTCTCTTGGAGTCTTACTGCAGAGCGGTCCTTCAAATGAAGGAATTTTTGCCTGGCAGGATTAAGGCAGCGTCTGGATGGTGACGGCTCTGTCATTTAAGACTGGTTGTCCTTTTACTTGCAAATTGCCGAGTTCTGGCTTCTCTGCAGCCAGTCTGGCTGTGGCCGGCGGCTCACCCCGAGCAGCAGCACTCTGGAGGCTGGGGGATTTGTCTAGATAAGGGAAGATTTTTGTTTGCCAGGTTCTGGTCACCCCGCTATGGCTTAATRCTGAGAAAGCAGCCGGAGGAGAGCATCCTCCGCTCCCGCATGCCGCCTTGGTATTTCTGATCCTGTTTYGCTGCTCTGCAGCCGGGGGATGCTCGGGATGGATGCTTACCCCGCGGCACCGGCGCTGAGCTCTTTGGGGTCTGGTTTGGGACGTGGTCTAAGCTTTGCTTTGCTGCGGGGCCTCATTTGCCGGTGATGGGGGCGGGCAGGGGTCTGAGCCTGTCCCCTCCGCCGTATCCTGTCTGCAGAGCCTGAGATCTGCTGGGGAAGGGGCAGGGGCTTTTTTCACTGTTGATAATTGAAGGGGGGGGTAAAGGGTCCTTGAGACACCCTCTGTCTGGCGGTGGCACACCAAGAAGTTTGGGATGCACTGCCCCGATGCAAGAGGAGACACGATCCCTTTCCTGGCCGGCTCTGAGGCATTTCAGTAATTAGGATGACTAACGAGCGTAGCAGAGCAAGCAGCTATGGGGGATGCAGAGAGCTGGCTTTGCTCCCGCAGGGAGCTGATCCAGCTGAAAACTAATCTGGTGGAGGAAAGAAGTTGGAGAAGGGTTGGAGAAGGCAGCAGGAGATCTTAAGGAGACCCTGCCCGCGCCCTTGCATGGACACATCGCTTCTGCTTGGCCCGGCGAGGGCTGCGTTGCCTAGGGAGTGCTCCCCRAATCGGGTCCACGGTCCAAGCGAAACCATCGCCTGGCTGCCGGAGCCCTTTGGGATGGAGGTCTGCCTGGTGGGCAGGGGAAACCGGGTGCAGGCAGGACCTTGACCTTGGTTTTTGGGGGCGACACCTCCTGTTCCTCTCTCCTGCACTCCTACCCTCCTCCCCTGCCAAAAATCCTGGCCACGATGTCACCGTCACAACACAGTGGCTGCCTGGGAAAGGACATATTAGCAACCCCGAAATATCCCAGGGACAGGCTCTTGTGTGATGGGAGACAGTTACCATGGAAACCTCCTTCAAATAAAAAAAAAAAAAAAAAAGAAAAAAAACCAAAATTTAAAGCAGCCCTTGTAGCTCAGAGGAACTGTAGACCTTATTATGGTTTTGGCAACCCCCCCTTTTTCTTTTATTTGTTCCAGCTAAAAGCTCCAGGAGACAAGGCAATTAATTTGAGCATCCCAAGGGGAGTGAGAGAGGGAGGGCGCGGTGCTGGGAACCCGCTGCCCAGGCCGGTGGGCTCCCGGTTCTCCCCGGTGCCACTGCCCCACAGCCACCAAATGCCCTCCGATAATGGGGTTTCTCCACCACAGATGAAGAAACAGGGTGGTTTTTTTAGAAGAGGTAGCTTAAGGCTTAAAAACTCCCTTCCCAGCTGTGGGGATCGGTCAAGCTGGCCGGCTGCTGTGGGGAAGGGGAAATGCCTGGAAGAGGAGACATTGCGCTCCCAAATTTTCTTGCCGGGGTCAAATTTGCAGCCGTGGCCACAGAGTCCCGGGGGCGGGGGGGCTAAGTCCGGCTCAGCGCAGACTTTAAATTGCTGTGGTGCTCTCAGCCCATCTGTTCCCCTAATGATGTCCCCAGTGTCTGCAGCCACTGCGAAATCTCTTGGAAACATCAGGTTTGGACCAGAGAGCCCGCCGTGCCTCCCACCGCCCCGGGCTGGCCCCCAGCTCCTCTGGGCGCTGCTTTCCCGGTGGCGGTCGTGCCAGTGCAGAGCTGTTTTCCCATCCCAGAGCTGCATCTCCCCAACWTTTCCTCTACTGCTCAGCCAGAAATAGCTGGGCTCTGGCTTTCACTGCTTCGGGAGAGCTCTGGAGAGGAGAAGCGATGGGACTTGAGAGCCATCACACTGCCCGTGGAGCTTCTGGCTTTCTTGCTGGCAAAAGGGACAAGCCAGGGAGTTTGTCTTTGCAGACGTGACACATGTGGCCTGGGAATTTGGGGGGAATTACAAATGTCTCTGCTGGCCTTTGAGCGGGGAGCTGCAGGGGTCTCGTCCCAGCTCACGCCAAGGCGCAGCTTTGGCTGAGCTGGGATGTGTGTCCAAGCATCCGCAAGCAAGACAGTGCCTGAAACATCCTTCCAGGGAAAAATCAAACCAATTTTAGTAGCTTTTCGGCAGGAGCTGCTCTCTTCCCGGGTATGCCATGCTCCTGGCATGCTCAGACCTGGTGGGCAGGAGAAATAGCTCAGCTCCCTCGGTGGATGGTGGAAATGCCTGTGAGCCGGGGAGGGGACTGCATCGCATGCATTGAGCCCACTTAGTCAAACTTGGACCTGCGCTGGCTTCCATAGCTTTTTGTTATCACGTTTCCCCCTTTTCTTGCTTGTTGAGTAAGGCACATCACTGGTTAACAGCTGGAGGACTCAGCCTCAAGCTGCCGGCCCCGAGCATCCCCCCTGCAGCCCCCCCACGCCTGCTGGCACAAACTGGGGTGAAGGGGTGTCCCGCGGGCACAGGGGCTGGGGGCTGAAGGAGGGATGCAGAGGTTCCCGGGATGGACACAGTCCCCATGGACCCGTCATCCTCACGGATGCACATGTCCCCACGGGATGGTGGTGGTGTGGTCAGCCCGGGCTGGATCCAGTCACCTCCTTGTAATTAAAGCTCAGCGCCAGGGAAGAAGGGCTTTTCACGTGCCGTGGGATGAAAGGCAGCATGCGCGTGAAACGCAGCTGTGCTGGCAGCGGGAAAGCATCGGGATGATGGAGGGAGGGCGGGAAAGGAAGGACCACGAGGTGGGAGGAGAGGTGTGATGGCAGGAGGTAGCAAATAACCGGAGGGACCACGCAAAAGCCGAGGGGCGTTAGGAGCAGTGATGGAGGGTGCTGGCGGGTGTGAGCTGCGGCATCCCTGGTGGCTTCTTGAAGCTGCCGTGCATGGAGCCCAGTAAAGTGCCCTTAGGAGCTAATCACCGCAGGAATTAATGGCTGGTTTCATACCGGGTGGCAGCATCCGTGTCCTGGGAATAGCACTGCGGAGGCCACGGCCGTGTATTCGGCAGGTTTCTGGCCGAGGAAGGGAGGAGGTGGCAGGCTGGCCCGCTGAGCCCCGGTCTTGGCAACAGCCAGAGCCCACAGGGATAAAGCAAAGATGTGGCCATAAATGCAGGAGTTTGCAGTTACCCAGTGCTCAGAGTCTGGCAGGGCTCTTTGCTCTTGAGATACCGAAAATGCAGCTCACTCCTTGCCTTGATTTAATTTTGTTTGCTTACAGAAATGCTGCTTATTTGCTAACACGGGATGCTGCTTCCCTTTGGCGCAGGAGGAGCAAGAGGCAGCAGCCCCTCGCTTAGAAACGCCCCCGGTCACAGGGATGCTGCCCTGGCCGGGGCAACCCTTGGCACTTTGCTGGGCTGGAGCATCCTGGCTCCATCCCCTTTTTTCTGGCCATCCCAGATTTCAGCCCTAGACTAAGAAAATAAGTAGATTTTCCTCCTTTTTTTTTTTCCCATGCGAACACGAGGAACTTTCTGCCCGTGGTTAGGACATTGGGGTTTCCTTTTCCCTGCCAAAGGCGTGAGCCCTGCCTGCAAAGAGGGCTGTACTGCTGTGCGATCGCATGAAAGCTGATGGGTGCTGAAACCGGAGTGGTGTTACATAATTTGGACTGCAATGCAGAAGCACTTGCTTAATTTTTAATTACCCAATTGCCGCACATACATAGCACTCAACCTGGGAAGTGGGGTTGGCCCGCAGGCACGTGCAAGGGGGCCTGGCTGGCAAAGACGATGGAAAAGCCTTCCTTCGTGTTCCTGTCCCTCCCGGCACGGTGGGAAGCAAGGTGTCCCCGTGGTACCAGCACGCACGGCAGGAGCGGGGCTGAGCCGCGGTGGCTGGGAAGGATGCTCTGCAGCCACCCCGGGGACCGAGGGGTGTCCTGTTGAGCAGTGGGAGAAGGGATGCAGGTCTGCAAAGGTCTTTGAAGTTTCTCTGGGTTGCAGTGTTAGATAAATGGAAGACACCGTGGTTGATTTGCATCCAGATTCCCCGTAGCCGCTGGTAAAAGAGCCCCGAGTGCTGCCTGCGGTGGGTTTGTTGGGATGCGGGAGAAATGGTGAAGGAGCTGCCGTAGACCTCAGCTGTGAAGCACCGTTCCTTCCCCTCCCTATTCTCCCCCACTTTCAAATCCCCRCTCTGCACTTTCTGTCCTTTCTACAAAGGCAGCCACCTCGGAGCAGCTTAGGCTTCAAAGTTCCCAAAATAACAAAGGTTAAAATAAATTAAAAAAAAAGAGAGTCGCTGCAAGATCAAGTCAGTGCCCCACTTGTACCTGGGCTCAGAGCTTCAAAGTGGCTGCAAAGAGCCCCCCATGGTGTCTGCGGTTGGGCATCTCAACGCTCGGGGTCCCGTCTTCATCCTCCTGAAGTCACGGGAAATTTGGCAGTAGCCAGGATGAGACCACGGATAATTGCATCCATTGAAAGTGGCGGGGGGGGTCCTGCTGCTTTTGCTGCCCGTGGGGGCAACCTGGAGAAGGTCTCTCGCGGAGGAGAGGGTCATGGTGGCTGTGGTGATGGGTGAGATGGGTGTCCCTGGGGCCATGTCCTGCACCTGCCRGTCCTGTCCCCTGGCCAGGCAGGTGGGCAAACAGCTCCTCACGGGGAGGCTCCGTGCTCAACACGGTGCTTTGTGCCTCCGCTGGCTCTRCTGATTTATATAGATCATCAATATGACAATTATATACACCTGCAGATTTAATTACCTCCATTTTCGTCAGGCGGTGACAGATTTATGCTTCTATTCAGTTCCTGTAAATCTGAAACAAGCTTGACTAGACCCAAAAGTCCTCCCATTGATCACTGCGCACTGGCTGGTCTCTGGCCCTCTTGACAAGCTCTTCTTTCAAGAGTGATAAATTCAAGATACACAGTCAACTTTTTCCCCTTCTACATCTTTCTTCCTTCTTCTTTTTTTTTTTTTTTTCCTTCTCCTCATTATCTTTCAAAGCCTCTCCACAAACTTGAAAATGGAGCTTGAAATCGGGTAAGAGCTCCCAAGTACCGAAGAGCCTATGACATTAGGCTGCAGTYGGCAGTAGCCCTTGCCTGCCTTCTTCATCCCCGTACGGGGCCACCGGTGAGGATTCGTCCTGCCCCCAAGACCAGCATCGGTCCCTCCAGGGGAGGTGAGAGGAAGAGGAGGACCACCTCTTGGAAAACCTCTTGGCCCCACTGTTGGCAGGAGAGCGGACAGGATTATTTCGGTCCTGTTTCACCCCCTGGGAGGGCCACCTCATCTCTCCCATGCCCCAGAGGACAGGCAGGTCCTGGCTTTCCCCCCAGGAGATGAGGAACGAGCGGCCATGCTCGTTTCCTGTGCTGAGCATGAGAACGCCAAAACGACGTCTAATTTGCCCGACCTCTTGGCCTCGGCGCAACGAGCACTTAAACAAATTATTCTGCAGGAGCGGGCTGAAGTTTACCCTTGAAGCGAAGTCCATGTCATCGCTGTAATGCATCCCCTCACCTCCCCTGCCAGTCCCACCACCGCCGCTGCCTGACCTCGCCTGTACGATATGCTCTGATGTCTTGCTAAGTGCCTGGCAGATGGGCTGGAGTGGCCGGCCATTACCTTCCCTGCCAGCCCGCGATGGATATAAATAGCCCCTTGCCTCCCCGTGAAAATCACTGGCTGGCTTGGAAAGCTGAAGATAATCTTGGCAGGCGTCTTGGGTCAGTAGGGTCTGATGGCACGGAGGGCTGGGATTTGGAGGAGGGGAGTTGCTGGCTGGGCGGCGAGAGGCTGTCTCAACGGGAGGGAGCTGCCTTGGGGTCTCCTTCCCCCAGCGAGGCAATGTCTGGAGGAGCAGAGGGTCTCAGCCACTCCTGAAGGGACATGTTGATGCGGGATGCATCCTCCAAGGGTGGCCTGGGCAGCACCTAGCTGGCTTTGCAGCCACCCTCCATCCCCAAGAGACTGGGCAGCGTGGGGGACAGCGGGTTTGTGGTCCCTCGGCATCTCCAGCCATGGCAAGTAGCTGATATTTGGGGGGAAGAAAATGTAAAAACCACAGCATATATCGTGTGGCCCTTTCCCTACTGCCGAGGTCTGTGCTGCAGGGATTTCTCGAGCTGGGATTTGCCTCTGGGCTGTCTGGCTCAATAGCTGCTGGTCTTCCCTGAATTCGATTTCTTTCTTAGTGCTTTCATACTTTATGGTGGATGAAACAGAGCCTTTTGTTAGTTTTTACACTCCTAATTCTTGCAAAGTGAGAAATAGTGAATAATCATTGCTTTCCCACTGCTCCACTGGCTTATAAAATCAGCCTGATTTTATAGGCTTTTATCATGTCCCTGCTCAGTTATTTGTTTTCCTTGCTGAGGGGTCCTAACGCAGTTGGTTTCTCCTCTCCACAAAGCCATTTGTGACATCTCATCTTCCTCATACCCCTCCTCTGAACCTTCCTAGCTCTGCCTCCTCTGTTATGAGATGGCTGACCTGAATACCGCTTGCAGGTTCGAGATCAGCTTGCTTTCACCGAAGTTGAATTTCACCTGCCCACTTCCTTGCCCACTTTCCTCCAGCACTTCGCAGCTTTAGCTTTGTGGAGATTAAATTTAGCGTTGGTGACCAACTTTGTCATTCGCCTCCTCTTCCAGAGTGTTTCTGAACAGCTGAGGTCCTGACAAAGATCTCCRTGGGGCTTCTTGGTAACCTCCTTTCATTGTGAAAACTAACCTCCTATTCCTCCCCCACCTGGTGGGCTTCAAGAGGACTTTCCCTCTTATCCCAACTCCACTTCGGTGCTTTGGGAAACTTTGAGAGTGGATTTTGACAAGGACTCTTTGAAACGAGTCCATCAAACTGGATCATCCTTATCTACTGGCTTATAGTGTTGAGCGACCCACATTTACCCATGCACCTACCGGTTCCTCTAACAAACTGTCCAGGGCAGTAGGATTTACTGGTCTGTGATTTCTATGATGCACGAGAGCTTTTTTAAGAGATTGGGGTCTCCTCTGCCAAGTTTTGCTCCTCCAGTTGCTCACCCTTTACTGAGCGATAGCTGGTGTGTTGGTGGACTTCAGCAGCTGTCCTCCTCCGCTGCTCGTAGGTGAGCACCATCTGGGCTGAGGGGTTTGTGCTCTCCATGTCACCGATTTGCTGGGAGGCGATTTAACCAGGGCAGTAATTTTCTATGGCTGATTGGGAGCTTCTCTGTCATTTGGGCTCTTTCCATGGAGACCTGGTCTTCCTTCTGGAAGAGGTGATGTGATGGCATTGCAGGGTGGGATATCGACTAGAAATGTGGTCCTTTCTGGGATTTAAATATCAACCTTGCCCCTCATGAGTTGTTGTCACACATCCTCTTTATTTTGCCGTTGCTCACTGTTGTGGTGTGGGGCTTTGGGTTTTTTTTTACATGACCATGTCGCCCTAGCGTTGGTCCAGGAGGTGGATTTGTCTCCCTTCCCACATCTCCTCTGTAGGTCATGGTTACAGCAGATGGAGGAGTGAAAATCAAACACCAGTGAATGTCCCAGCCTGCTCATTGCAGCCACATGCATTAGCCAAGTTTTTCCCAGTTTCTGGTCAAAATTGACAAATGCGGTGGAAAAATAACCTCGGAGGGGACGTCACACAGGTGCGGTTGGGCACATCCTTGGGTCCGCAGGGAAGAGCGGAGCAATGGGGCACGTCGCGTTATAAGGTCAGCAGCTGCAGAGCAAACCCGGTTGACTCAGACCCATTAATGATGAATCAGTGTCCTTCGCTCTGCAAACGGCCGCGCGGCACAACGTCACTCCCAGAGTGATGGAGGATTTTGTTGTTAAAGAAAGGGACAAATTAGGGCTGTGGCATATTTGGGACAAAAATCCTGGTTCAAGGCTAAAGTGTGGCTACAGCTTTGAAATGTAACTCCTTGATGACCTTCCCAAAAGCAAGGGCACCCTACGTTTCAAGGAGAAACCTGGTTAGCTGTCAGCCTTGCTACGACAGCTAATGGCTTCACGTGTACCAGCCCCATGTGCAGACGTCGCGGTGGGGTGATCTCTCTGACCTAGCCAGACAGCGGCTCCAGATACAGCGGTGCCTTTTCCTTTAGGTTCTCCCACGTCTATGGGTCTTTTGGAAATTTTGCCCAAGGTGCCCTGTCCCGTGAAGCAGGTTCCTAATAGATAAAGTGAGGTTTGTGTTTGCTGGTATGGAAAAGCTGGATTGTCTTGAAAAGGCAGAATGACCTACAGAATGAGGTGGTTTTCCTACCTGAGGTTGGAGACAGGAAAAAAAATGCAAATAAAATATAGATAGTCAGTGATGAATGCGATTTTTTTGAACGGGCCCATAAAAACATGAATATTATCCCATGAAAGATGTGTCACTAAAACCTTGGAAGTAAAAACGAGTTAAATATCAGGATATGCATTTTGACATCTGAATTGATAGGAATCAAGTCCTGAGGTCCCAACAGAGAGTGTGAGAGGCTCGTGGTGGGAAGGTCACCTGAGTTACTTTAGACATTGGAGACCCTTGGAGGAGGGCAAGGCCAGGGCTTGCTTTAGCTGAGTTAGAGCCCTTTTAAAGGACGTGTGAGGTTTAGACACAAAGCAAAAGCCGTAGCTAATAGGGAACTTAAATAAAAACACAGTCAGGTTCCGGATGGAAAATAAGCCAGGTTTAAATGTTAACAAGGAAATATAAGTCCAAGTCAAAATCTGCACTCTGCTATATGAAATGAGTCTGCAGAGACTGGCATTATGGCAGAGTTCATTTGACTAATCGGAGGTGTCTATTAGTGCAAAACGCTTCCAAATGGAAAGGAAAATTGTTTTTCTGGKTTTTTTTTTCACCAAAATATTGGCGTGCGTTTTTAAGGAGAGTTGCTCTCTTTGTGTGTTTTCCCTCCTGCCACGATGCCGGATCTCTGGTGGGGGGATGAGGACGTGGGAATGGGTCCATGTCAGCCTTGGGCTCGGGGGCTGCCGTTTCGATGTTGCACCTCCTGGGTGCAAAATTGGGCTGCGAGGGAGATGTTGCCTCCCAAAATTAGGACATGCAGAGGTGTTGCCTCCAGAAGGACTGGGTTTGCTTTGGGTTGGACGGCTGTCCCCGGGGAGATGGGGTTATTTGAGCTGATCAATAATGAAGCAGGTGTAAATCCACCCACCTGCAGCAACTTCATCTGGACTTTCCTCTTCTCCTCTCCTCAGTTTGCTCCTCTACAACCTTCCCTTTTCCCCTCCCTCCCCTCGCAGATGGTCTGGGAGGGGAGCAGCCGTGGCCGTTATGTTGAAAGCATCAGCCGGGGTCTTTGGAGGCTGCTGCTCCTGTAGATATGAAGGACCTGGGCCACGTTTGATACCAGGCAAACGTGGCACAGCCTAATTAGTGGTCTCCTACTGTTATTAACCCCTGACTCAGGCAGGCTATTTTTTAACAGAGGTGCAAGAAGTTAATACTAGTGCTAATGGCTTCATATCCAAGGCCTTAATGAAAGCCATGCAGGGACCAGGCCTGTCATCAATATCTTTCAAACTTTGAACTTGAAATTATCCTCTCCCCCCTGCTTTTTTTTTTTTTTTTTTTTCCCCAGCTTTCTGCCCACTTTCCCACCTCCTCTGGGGTCTCCCGGCCCCGCAGTACAAGCTGGCTGGCAGGGTTGGGACCTGCCAGCCCCATGGCAGAACTGAGCCCCTACGGCACCCAGATATATGGCCCTGGTTGGCTACATGGGTCACTGTAGCGTCTCCCACCAGCTGATGAGATGTCTGCTTGGAGAGCAAGACAAAGATAAAAGTGGAATGCATTGGACTGGGAGAAGAGAGAGCAAAGAGGTGCTGTGTTAGGGAGGAAGCTTGGTCTTGGTCTTGGTCTTGGTCTTGGTCTTGTCTTGGTCTTTCTTGAACCAAACTCCAGGAGAACTTCACGGGCGCAGGAAAGCATTATATTTTTTTTTTTTCAAGTAGAAATGGAGTGGGATGGGGCAGCTGGAGTGTTGCTAAGACCCTTGAGGAAAGGAGGAGGAGGTCCAAGGATGAAGCTCTCTCATCTGGGTACTGCCTCAAGAGCTTTTGCCCAGGACAGGAGCAGAGGCAATGGAGCAGCCTTGCCCTGTGGTGTGATGGAGGGGTCATAGCCTGCCGGTTTGGGGTGAAGGGGCTTGATTTCTGGGGTGTTTTCCTCTGTTTCTAGTACTTTGGACTTGTGTGCGATGCAGCCGCAGGGTCGCGTCGTGATGTCTGGCGGGAAGGATAATGCTCTCGAGCTCTGTGACTGGGTTGTGCTCTTTTAAAACAAGAATCCATTTTTTATTGAAACACATTTTTCATTTTAAAAATAAGCCTGTTTAAATAAATTTGAAATTATGACAACCTATTTTAAGGCTTAAATTTACTATAATCTATTAATCATTTAAATAACTTCCATCAAGGAGTCCTCCTCAAATATTAATGAGCTGAAGGGTGCTGCTTTTTCAATGATATGTCAGATCAGGGGGAAAACATCTTTAACTCTAGCTTTCTAAATGTCACAATGTCATATACTTAGTATCTATTATTTTCACTCTTTACAATGGAGCGAATGCTGGTATTTACATTTTTCCAAATGTCAGTACGTTGAGTTCCTGTTGTGCATAAAAGCTCTTGCCTTAATTACTCCTAATTTCACGTTAGCAGGCAGGTGCGGGGAGAATATTTTCTTCCTTTTGAGCTAGTTCATTTGAAGTTGAGAAGCCGCGGGGAGCTGGGGAAGCAGGAAAGCTTCTTTTCCCCTTTCAGCCCATGAATAAAGACCAGGTGGGAGAGGAGGAGATCTGCTTTTCCAAATCCTCCCGGCTCCCAGGACCGGCTTTTCAGGGGGGATCTGTGTGCCTAAACACGCAGCTCAGCCGTTAGAGGGAATTTCAAAAGTGCTTCTGGCTTCCTAGGTGCTTTAACTCCTCTCCGTTTTTCTTCCCAGCGGCATCGAGGAGAGCTAAGCATCTCTCTGCTTGGGACACTCGAAGCGTGCTGATTACCGCCAGAAATATGGCCCGTGCTGAGCAGAAACAATCTGCCAATTTGCTCGCTGCGGCTAATGTTTCTTTTGATTAATCAAATCAGTTTGGGAGGATGAACCTGGTTCCTGATGCAGATTTCCTCCCCCCTCTCCGGTAGCTAGCTCACTTAAGGCAGCCTAATGAAATTAATTAACAGTAAATTTAAAATGTTGTTTTTCGGCACTGTAATTGAACTCCAGTTTTCATTTGAAGGCAGCATGAAACAAGCAAAATAAGGATGACAATTTGCAAAGCGAGCCGGGCTCTTTCCCATTGCCATCAAAACTCACAGCTACAAATGGGATGGAGCGGATGGGTCTGGCTGGACCGTTCCCACGGGGCAGAGACAGGACGGAAAGCTGCGTCTCTCTAGGAAGCTCATCACGTTTTTTAAGCTTTTGAAAGCTTATATTTTCAGGAAAAATAACTAATGGGCAAATGGCAGGCTCGAGCTGATGGCTGAGATCAAGGTGATCTGAGATGGTGATAAAGGTGATCTGGTCTGAGATGGAGGTGGTAGTTAAAACAGTGCCCATCTCTCCCAGGGATGTGCTGGTGTCACCCTCCCTTTTGCTAAGCCCCAGCCATGGGATATCCCTGAAATTTTGGAGTCAGACAGGTGAATTTGGTTTGATTCGGCATTTAGCATCCTGCAGCACATGTCGTGTCCCCATCCTCAGCTGCAACTCCTGCTTGGGTGTCCTCTGCTGCTGTCGCTCCTCAGCCCGGCTCTGTCCATCTGTCCCAGTGYCCCCAAACCCTAAAAGTACTTGAGGAAAGTCGGGGCGTTTGAGCAGAAGGTGTGGGTWCATCTGCAGATCTCAGGGCTGTGTCCTGTGCGGGAAGCTGTAAAAAGTGGTTGAAGACTGAAAACCTTGCAATGCACCTCAATCGGAGCCAGAACTGCAGGTGCGATCGCAGCCACGTGCACCTTTCTCTGTTCATGAAGGACGGGGAAATATTTTCTGTTTGCAACAATTTGGTGCTGTGATCCCAATGATCCCATTAATGCTGCTGAGAAGATGTCCTATACCCTCCGCTCCCCACGGCTGGAGTCGTGTTTAGCATGAAGCACGTGGGTGAAACCTGGCTGAATTAGGGCTGGAAGGATGCTGCCGGGCTCCCCGGCTCTGGCCCCGAGATGCTGTCAGTAAGTGCTCTGTCCCTGCATCAGATCTGGATTTTTGGAGGGGCCCACATCTGGATTTTACCCAGAAATATGATTTTACTCCRCTTTAACTCTTCAGGTTGTGGGTCATGTAGGGGCAGCCATGGTGCTGGCAGGAGGTGACCAGAGGGAGCTTGCTGTGTGTGTCCCTTGGTCCCTCCACCCATTTTTTGGGAAGAGGTGAATGTCCTCCATCAYCCCTCTCCTCCGCCGCGTTTCCCACGTGACCAGCTTTGCTTTTGCAGAGATCTCGGGCAACACGGACGACATCCCGCTGGTGCGCTGGCGGCAGCAGTGGCTGGAGAACGGCACGTTGCTCTTCCACATCCACCACCAAGATGGGGCCCCCAACCTGCCCGGCTTCGACCCCACGGATGAGCCCCAGACCGAGTCGGCGGAGGAAGAGCTGAGGATCCTCCACATCTCCGTCATGGTATGTGATGGGAAGGCAGCCCCCGTTTAGGTGTTCAGAAACCTGTAGAAAATAGAGGGGCTTTTGAAAAGCCATATATTAAAGCCATATATTTCCCCATCTGGCTCCAGCTGTTCTAGGATGGGGAGCTGAGCCCATCTTCAGGGTCTAGTTAAGATGTCCTGGGCACCTCTTCGGACGATGTTGCCTGCAGGGTGCTTTAACATAGGGCTGCTTTAAACCTCTCCCTTAGTTTGCATCGCTTTGCAAATATGTTTGCAGGGGTGCCTTTATCCCCGGGGAGTGCTGGGCTTTGAAGTTCTCAACCACCTTAACCCGGGGTTAATTCACATTGACTTTGTCGGGAGCCCTTTGCCCGGTGGATGGTGCCCAGYGCCTGCTGCTCCGGCGCGTGGCGGGTGTCACGGTGCCACCGGGCACTGTCACCGCGGCTTTTATCAGCATGGCAGCCCCGTGGCCGTGGTTTCGCAGCGTGCGGTAAGCAAGAGCATCCCATGCGCGGAGGCTGCACAGCTCTCCTCCTCCCTGCAGGAACACAGGGACAAGGTTTTGATGGCAGAGAAAGGAGGGYGAGACAGAGATCTGTGTGTTGGAGGTGGATCTGTGGTTTGTTGGTTGTTTTTTTTTTTTTCTTATGTTGGAAAAAATCTGAAGAATCTGACAATTTTTATGCCACTGGAAGATGATTAGCCGGAGACAATGTGTTGCCGAGGCTGCAAACAGGCTGTTTAATGGTGCCTACCCTAATGAGAGTGTCAATAACTCTTCCAGATTGCAGCCCCAGGCCAGGTTTCTCCTCCATCATTTGTGCTTGATTAGTCTCGAGGAAAAAAAAATAATCACTGGCAAAGCCATCCCCAAAAAGCATTTCGGACCGTTTCCTTTTTTTTATCGTCCGTTCCCAGCTGGTCCCGAGAGGGTGCATCACCTCGGGAGAGGCTGGCCCCGCTCTGCCACCGTGGTCTGGGTTTTTGTGGGCACCACTGAATACCAAGACAGAGACTGGAGTGCCTGAAACAAGGCTTATTATCGAGCTGATGAAAACGATGTCTGCAACTCATCGCTCTCGTACCGAAATGTGTAAATACAGATTGAATCCTCCCTCTCCCCCTTTTTCCCCATCACTCTCAGCTCTGCTCCGGCAGCATCTTTATGCCCTGACAAATACAGGTTGGCTTTTGTGCCAGGAGTCAGGATCACGTGGAGTTTTCAAGGCTGATTTTCTTTCTTTCCCGTGTGGTTGCCAAGAGAAGAAGTGTGAGCGAAGGGCTGTATCCATCCTGACAGCGGTCCGCACGTGGACCGTGCGAGAAGCGCTCCCGGCGCCTGCCCAGCACAGGGCTCCTCTCGCAGCCGTCGTACGAGTGCCGGGGGGGTGAAGGCAGAACGGGATTTCTGTGCTCCCGTGGAGAGGAACTGGGGGTCTGAGGTGGTGCCCTGACCCCCTCCAGCTAGCACAGGGTGGAGGAGACGTAGCGCTGGTTTTCTTCCTCCCTTCAGAGCCTCTTGAAGTCTCAAGTGGCCACAGGCTGCTTTTCCTCAGGGATAGTTTGAGCTCTCAGACTATCAGGGCAGAAGAAATTCCGTTTCGATTAAATAACAGGTCTTTTTTGAGAACCCACAGCTGCAGTCCTAAACAAATGGGTGTCCACCTGACTCGAGCTCCAGCTTGGTCTCCCTTGTTTACCAGCACAGGTATATGGCAGAGCTCTCTGGTGTTTGGGGCATATAATGTGCATACGGAGGGCAGCAAAGGAAAGCCAGGAATGCCCTGGTATTAATCCCATCTGCTTGTCACCCCGTCTGCAGGTGGACCCTTCCCCGGGGTGATGGAGAGCTGTGACATGGGAGGCCATCTCCAGTGGGGATGGGGATAGCTCCCACTTATTTATGGCTCAGAGGAACTCAAAGGGATGTGAACGTGATGGAGAATTGGGCTCTGACTTTACCACTAAAAACTCAGGATGAGCACAGCCGGGCAGGAATCCAGTGCCAGTTTTCAGCCCCAGCAAGAGATTTCCCGTCCTCCCGGCTGCAGGCTCCTGGCCGGAGAGACGCCGCATGCCAGCCAGCCCTCCCTCCTCCGCTGGACTGCTTGTCTCCTTAATCACTGGAGTTTCTTTGCTTTTTCTTTCTTTATTTTTTAAAGAAATTTTGGAAGGAGGGCTGGGAGGGTGCATCGCAGTTCCATTATCCTGGGAATGAAAGAGGGTTAAACCATAATGGCCATTACAGCTCCTTTTCCAGCTGCCTCTCCTGCTTCTCATTCAATAATTCCCTTAATGTTTTGTCCTAATGGAGGAGATTATTACTATTATTTTATTTTATCAAGATCACCTATTGCATAGAAAAGAGGAGGGGGGCTGGAGCCGCAGATGGACATGGAGCTCTTAGCTGGCTCCGTGCACTATTATTATTATTATTATTATTATTATTATTATTATTATTGGCAGGCTGGGTGTAAAGGTCCAGCTTGGGCTTTCATCTCGCCGCATCTATCTGTGTGCAGTGACGATGTCTCTGCAGGAGGGTGACCTTGGGGACGGTGGCAAGATGGCAGGGCTGCGTGCAGTTTCGGGGTCTGTCCCCGCGGGCAGGAGCTTTTTCAGTCTCTTCGCCCGCCCAGGCGTTCCCCGAACAACGCTTCAGTCATCTGGCTGTCTCGAGCCTTGATCTCCTTTAATCTGTGCTGCAATTTCTGCAGGATACCCTGGGAAAATCTCCCAAGATTGAGAGTGACAGCACTGAAACCGGTTGGAAATGGGTCAGAAAAAGTTGCCCGTAGGAGAGTTTGCCTGGAATAAATCTGATCTCTGCTTTCAAAGACGTGTTGTGGGAGAGTGAAACAAAACACGCTCTGCTTTAAACGCTGCTTTTTCATGCCTCGGTGGTGACTTCAAAGCCGGTCCAGCTCGAGGCAGGCTTCAGCCAGGAGCGCTTGGCCAGCGCTGGGTGCTCCCTGTGCCAGCACCCTCTTATCAGTGCGACCCGGCTCCTCTCGCCGTTGCCTTCGCTTTGGCCGCCCCAGAGCATCCCTGGTGCGTTCGCATCCCTGGGGGGCGGCTGGCGCTGGTCCCTGGCTAAGCCCCGCTCGCGTTTGTGCCCTCAGGGAGGGATGATCGCCCTGCTGCTCTCCATCCTCTGCCTGGTGATGATCCTCTACACCCGCCGGCGGTGGTGCAAGCGGCGCCGGGTGCCGCAGCCCCAGAAAAGCGCCAGCGCGGAGGCGGCCAACGAGATCCACTACATCCCCTCGGTGCTGATCGGGGGCCACGGGCGGGAGAGCCTGCGCAACGCCCGCGTGCAGGGCCACAACTCCAGCGGGACGCTCAGCATCCGTGAGACCCCCATCCTGGATGGCTACGAGTACGACATCACCGACCTGCGGCACCATCTCCAGCGCGAGTGCATGAACGGCGGGGAGGACTTCGCCAGCCAGGTCACCCGCACCCTGGACTCGCTGCAGGGCTGCAATGAGAAGGCCGGCATGGACCTCACGCCAGGTGGGGTTGGGACAGGGGGGCATGGGYTGAGCTGGGTCCTTTCCAACTCGTCTTCTTTCCATCGTTCCATACACGTTTTCCTTCGAGCATTTCCCCTGTTTCTCTGGGGTTTTGTTGCGTGTGAGATGTTGGTGGCACTCTGAAGGTGCTTCCATTGCTGGGAGACCTTGCAGCCAGTTGAGAGCAGTCCCTGCTGAGTGGGACGTGGCTGGGACAATGCAGGGTGGAGCTTTGAGGGGAAGGGCTGTGGTTCCCGTGGCCTGATGGAGAACCAGAACGGTGTCCCCTCCGAGCTACCTCATGGTGACCCCCAAAATTCCCTTTTATATCCCAGGATTTCTGTTGTCTTCTTCAGCTGAGGTTTTTAGTAGCAATATTATACTTGCCATCAGTATGATTCAGAGTTAACGCTGTCTTCTGATCACCAGCAAGGATTCTTTGAGGCTTGTAACACACTTGCTCGTTGGCCATATTACCAACTGAGCCACCCAACTGGAGCCTTCTCAACTGAGACATGGTTTGGGAAGACCATGGTGTGGTTCCTAAAGATCTCCAGGGGTTTTCTTTACAGACCTGGGTAGGCAGAAG
Organism: Phoebastria nigripes; assembly: GCA_035582835.1. NCBI lineage: Eukaryota > Metazoa > Chordata > Aves > Procellariiformes > Diomedeidae > Phoebastria > Phoebastria nigripes. The sequence continues at coordinate 208,251 of JAYKAV010000034.1, forward strand.
TGCCTGCAGAGGCTGAATGTTAAATCTCAGCTTTTGGCTAGCTTGGTGGAGGTGCTGGTCCCCTTCAGGCTTTGAGGAGCTCGTGAGGGTGCACTGGGGGCAGCTCAGCCCATTGGCCACGGCACCCTGGTCGCCTCATGAAGATGCTGGAGATGGATCCAGGGAAAACTCTCTCTTTCTCACCTCCCTCCTTTTTTTTAARTCTTTATCCCTGAAAGATTTTGCCTTCAATTCTTCCTGCTCAGGTAGCGATAACGCCAAGCTGTCCCTGATGAACAAGTACAAGGACAACATCATCGCCACCAGCCCCGTGGACTCGAACCACCAGCAGGCCACGCTGCTGTCCCACACCTCCAGCAGCCAGCGCAAGCGCATCAACAACAAGGCACGAGGTAGGGGTGTACCTGGGGCGGACAGGGTGCTCTGGGCTTCCACCCACCCACTCTCCAGCCACTCACCCTCTCCTGGGATGGAGAAATAGGGCCAGCGTTGGGGGAAAGCATGGAAATGAGGGTTTGGGTGGGGGGAAGCAGAAAAAGCGGTGTCTGTAAGGATACAAATGATGTTGGGTTGGTTGGTTGCAAAGATGCAGAGGGTGTTGACCATGGTAAATATTTTATGATACCGGCATGGCCATGGGGAAAAGTTGCAAGGTAATGGGAGCCGTGGCAGAGGGCATGGCTGTGTGTGGTGGGAAGGGGAGAAGATGCTGTCCCCGCTGTACCTGGCAGACAGGGCTCCTGGTCTTCAAGGCAAGGGCTCGCCCTGAAGGGGTGATGTAGGATGTGGCTGCTTGGGGTGGTGTGGTGCCAGCCCCGCTGTGACCACACTCGGTGTCCCCTGCAGCTGGCTCAGCATTTCTCAACCCCGAGGGCGACTCGGGGACGGAGGCGGACACTGATCCCCAGCTGACCTTCTACACGGACCCCTCGCGGAGCCGGAGGCGCAGCCGAGGTGGGTGCAGACACAGAGAGGGGCGGTGAGCCGTGGCCCCTCTTGCCTTGTTTGCCGTCACCTCTCTGGATTCAGACTTTCCATCGGCAAAAGATGGAAACCCAGGTGCAATCTGGGCTGCCGCGGGCAGGTGCTGGTCCCCGCTCCCACAGCGGGCTGCTGCTGCTCTCCAGTGGAGTTTCTCAGCAGAGGATGAAATATATTCTGATTTTTGCTGGAGGCTTCTGCTGGGCTTTGGTGTGTATTAATGAGTAACATGCTTCAAAGGCTGTCCTGTGAGCTCCTGTGCCGCTGCTCGGCACAGCGGTGCCACAGGTTTGCTCTGGCACCGTGCACGTACGAGCTGTATGTGCAATGGAGGATGGAGACAGGCTTGGTTCCTCGGCAGGGGTCTCGCCCTGCACCATCCCTTTGGGAGGTTTCCTTCCCTGGGGAGGAGTGTTTCTGTCTGTTCTCTCCCCTTCTCTGGACGATGCCTTGTTTTTCTGGGAGTGGTGGGCCTGGGAGCCATCTCCTTCGTCCCCTGCGCCCATGCTGGGTGCTGGGTGCTGGGAGGCCAGTTCAGGCTCTGTGTCTGCAGGGGATACCTCAGCCCCCAGCCAGCTTTTTCCACTCAGCTTCTTCAGTTGAGAGATGAAAAGTCAAAGACGACCTGTGTGCCCTGAGCAGTTAGGGCTCTCCAGTGCTTTTTCAAAGGCATCCAGGAGGCTATTGTCATGGCAAAATTAACCCAAGAGAAGTGCCGAGAAGAAGGAGGGGGGAAAAAAAAAAGGATATTGCATTTACCTTTCTTCTCAATAGCTCTGCTCTGATTTAAAGTCCTGCTGCTGCAAAGGTCTCAGTGTGCAGCGGTGCAGGGGTGTGGGACAGCCCGGGCTGCGGGGGCTCGGGGAGACCCCAGCCGCAGCAGGCAGGGTAGAGAGGCTGCCACGGCAAAGACTGCTTCATGCTCTTGAAAATCCAAAGTGACTCCGCTTGATTGGATTGACGCTGGATTTCCAGGGGGCTGGGCAGGATCTCTGCACCCCGAGATTCTCTGGCTGCACCCCAAGATCTTCCTGGGTCCCTTGGGTCTCAGGTTTGACTGTGCTTTTGTATTTTGCAGTGGGCTCCCCCAGGAGCCCTGTGAACAAGACCACGCTGACCCTCATTAGCGTGACGAGCTGTGTCATCAGCCTGGTGTGCTCCTCCCACATGAGCTGCCCCCTTGTCGTCAAGATCACCCTCCACGTCCCCGAGCACCTCATTGCTGATGGTGAGTGCCCCGCGGTCCTACCCACCCCCTCCTGCCCCACTCTGCGAGCTGTAATGGAGGGGAGGAGGGAACGATGGAGAGGACAGATGCGGGATGGGTGCAGGACAGTGGGGACAGGCATGGGATGGAGGGTACCAGTGCGGGACAGAGGGGATGGGTGCAGGATGGAGGGGATGGGCACAGGACCAAGGGGGCCATTGTGGGACGGAGGGGACAGGCATGGGGTGGAGGGGACGGGTGTGGGACGGAGGTGGCCATTGTGGGACAGAGGGGACAGGCGCAGAATGGAGGGGGCTGTCACGGGATGGAGAAGACAGGCATGGGACAGAGGGGACCATCACAGGGCAGAGGGGATGGGCACGGGACAGAGGAGTTCATTGTGGAACAGAAGGGGCTGTTGTGGGATAGAGGGCACTGTCTCGGGATGGAGGGGATGGGGAGGGGATGGAGGAGTCCATCACGGGATGGAGGGGACCATCATGGGATGGAGGGGATGGGCATGGGATGGAGGGATCCATTATGGGATGCAGGGGATCATCATGGGATGGAGGGAACAGCAGCGGGTTGCTGCCGCTGACTCCCCTCTCGGTGGCAGGGAGCCGGTTCATCCTGCTGGAGGGGAGCCAGCTGGATGCCAGTGACTGGCTGAACCCGGCGCAGGTCGTCCTCTTCTCCCAGCAAAACTCCAGCGGGCCCTGGGCCCTGGACCTCTGCGCCCGGCGCCTCCTCGACCCCTGCGAGCACCAGTGCGACCCCGAGACCGGTAGGTGGTCAGGCGGTTGGGGTGGGTTTGAGAGCTCACCTCTGCCTGCTCAACCCGGCTTTGGTGGGAACATGCTTTCTCACCTCGCTCCACGTGCGAGAACGGAGCTGCCGGGTGCCCCAGGTGGCTGCAGACTGGGTTCGGCAGGGATGCACGTGGAAAGGCTTGTCCTCCCATGTCCCTCATGTTCCCTCCTCTCTCTGTAGGTGAGTGTCTCTGCTACGAAGGTTACATGAAGGACCCCGTGCATAAGCACCTCTGCATCCGGAATGAGTGGGGAACGAACCAGGGGTGAGTGCACCTGCCGCAGCATGCCTAGGCTTGGACCGTCCTCACACGAGCTGCTGGGCTTCAACAGCAGCATAGCAGGGCTGTGGCAAATCCTCTTGAGTGAAAGAGTTAGAGGCATCTYGGTGAATTGTAAGGTCAGCGCACGGTTGGGCTCTGCAGCTGGTCTGCGGGAAGCGAGGATTTCTATTCTTTGAAATAATCAGAGATGATGTAGAAGAGGTCGTTGTTAGGTTTCAGAGTAAACACCCTCTGGAGAAGATCGAAGCTGCTTCTCTTCCCCTTAAGGGCACTCTCCTTGACATCCTGCGCTTTGCGGGGCTTTTGGTTTGTGTGTGCAAGGCGTTGGAGGAGGGCTGAGGTCGGGCTGCGGTCCCTGGCGGAGGAGGGAGGCTGCGGGATGGGGACGCCCCATTGAAAATTGGGCAAATTAGATGCTTCGATGCCATTGCCTGAGGGAACAGAGCAGTCGCCGTCTGCTCCAGAGCTTTACACCCCTGGAAGTACAAAGGGAAATTTTTCTGATGTTTCGGCAGCAATTTGGTGGGGGAACCCAAATGTTCCCATCTCTCTATGACCCTCGGAGGATGCTCCATCTGGTCCTTAACACCCATGGGTCTCTGACATGCAGATGAGGACTTCCAGAGATGGCTGGAGGTAGTGTGCAGAAAGCCAAGACACCCCCAAAACCAGAGACCTCATGTGCACCGGCACCTCCAACCCCCTTTTTCCTCCCCTCCCCTCGTTGTGCCGCAGCTGGATCGGCGGCGGCGGTGGCCCCGTGTGTGGCAGGACGCCCTCTCTGAAGTCATTAGTCTTCACAGCGGGAAGAGAAAATCATCAAAGGCTGGGCTTAGCGGCACCCCCGCCGTGCCGCTGCGCCGGAGGATGGCAGCCGCGGGGGGCTGCCCGCACCGGCCGGCCCCAGCTGCGTCCCTTTGAACTGCGGCCCGGGGAGAGCACTGCTGCTCTGCCTCCAACCCCCTCTCTGTTTTTTTCATTTTAAAAGAAATTTAGCAATTAAACCCAGTGCAGAGCATTGGCCGTGGGAGACAAGGGCGGCCGTCATTGTGGGTGCCCTGAGCCAGGCTGGGGACAGGGTGATGCTCCTGAGACAGGTGATGCCATGCTGGGGATGTGCTGAGTGGTGGAGTCGGGGTCCCCAAACCACCGCGAGATACCACTGCCGGGGTGGGAAAATACAGGCAGAAATACAGCTCCCTGCCCTGTTCGTCCCCAGGGGACAAGTGTCTGACAGGGATGTCCCCAGCTCCTCTGTGCCCATCTAATAAGAGGCACTGAGCGATGGGGACTGGGTCATGGGAGGGTTATTCCTCCTGCCAGGGACTTGCTCGTTTTGGGATGTGTTGGGTTTAGGAGTGTCTCACAGTGGGTTGGAAAGAACCCACAGCCACCCATGACAACCCATGGCTTTGGTGCCAGCCTGTGCCTCGGTCAGAGCTACCAGCAGCGTGCTGGACCCACCACCTTGCAAAAAGCAAGAGGGCAAATGACTTTGTCCATTGAGGCAGGTAGTAAAAATGGATAAACGCAGGTGGAGAAACATTTGCTTCCTTCCCCTCTGCTTTTCTGTTGCTCCTGGGCGTGGGTCTGCAGCTTCACACTTTTCCTCCCATGCACATTGCTCTTCTCTAGCTTCTTCCCGATCTAGCTGCTCCGTCGTCTAAAGGGAAAGGGGAGAAAAAGCTGCTTACAGGCGAATTGGGAAAAAAAATGGATGGTAATAAGCAGGAGAGAAGCCAAGGGCAGGAAGGACAAATCCATTCCTGCAGCCCTCTGGACCTGTTCGCAGCTCCGGATCCAGCTTTAGTCTCAGCAACACCAACCCAAAAGGTGCTCAGGACCCTCTCCATTCCTCCGGGGGATTTGGGGCCACTTTTCAGACCCAGCTCCATCCTGATGTCCCCACGGGAGCCTTCTCCATGCTCACACTTGAAATTCTGCCTTTCCTCCTGCAGCAGTGTTCATACCTGGCCAGGATACATGTTGTCTTGGGTCTCTTCTTATATACCAAAGTTGGCTATGATAAATCACACGCAGCGTTTCCAGCATACTCTTCTGTTTGGGGCAGAGAAACCTAGCAGATCTCTTTTTCCCCAAGGTGCAACACAGCCCTTGACCATGGTGGGGCTGTCGAAGTCCTTCTGCCCTTCTCTGGGCTCTCGAGAAGGCTCCAACGCTGCAGTGTCGGGGCTTTTTCAGTGCCGCCCTTTGAGAGCTCCTCTCCCAAGCTGTTTGAAACTGGGGTCGTTTTGTATTTCTTCCTTGAACATGTCAGGTTTTTGTTTCAGAAAATGGTAGCAGCTGAAACCACGCTTAACCATCCCTGCCTGCAGCTTCCACTATTTAYAGGGGCTCTTGAAAGCGTGTCCACACTAAGCATCGTGATGCTGGGGCCAGCTTGATGTTTAATGAGGATTTTTTTCTGTGCTGTGATCTGTTCCTGATGTCCAGGTGCTGCTTGGTGCAGCTGTGCCTGCAAGGGCTTGTGATGGTGAAGGTCTCTTCTACCTGTCCAAGGTGTGCCCTGTGAACCCTTGGCCTCGCCTCAGGGTCTGTTGATGAACTCTCTTTGGTCCAGCAGAACCATCTTGTCAGAGCCCGTTTAACTGAATAACTTGTAACTTTAACGTGGTATGTACGTTTTTTGGGGTGGAGGTTGAGCTGCCGGGCCACGCTGTCTTTCATCGCGCTCATCAGCTCATTCCCAGCTCTAGCACAAGGTTGCCCACAGGCTCACCTGAAAGAGATGTCTGCAAATCCTCTACCCTCTCCCCTTGTCCCAGGGYGAGATCAACTGTGCGTGAATCATTTCTGACCGTTGTTTGTCTAACATGCTCCTAACCCCTCCAATATTGGAACTATGTGCTGCAGCCGTGGGTAGCACAAGCCAGGTGGCGAGTCAGTCCCCGGAGAAGCCACATCGGCTCTTAGCAAAGGGGAGGTCAGCAAAGCAGGACCTGGGGGCTCTGCCAAATCCCTCGGCGTGCTTGGGAGCAACGTGGTCTGGCTATGRCCTCTTTTGTTTTCCTAGGGTGGCGTTTTTGTCTGAAAACTCATTTCAACCCTTTGGTTTAGATAGGCTTGCCATTGGTTTGTTTTTATTTACTTTGGTTACGGGTTGACTTGGTGTCTGTTCACTCAGCAGCATCTAATTTTGCTCATGAAGGCGAGATCATCTTTGAACTTTATTGGTGATGGCAGCGAGGCTTTGTGTGTCATGTGTATTTTGGGTACCATGCTAAGATCCATGCCGCCACAGTACATCTTTTACCCAATGCATCTGGTCCCTAAATCTTCGTGAGTTTTTCAAAAAATAGGATTTTTTTGATCATGGGTAACAGATACATTTGATCAGCTGCTTTTTTTGTGYTGCTCTTCAGCTGTTTTAAACAAATCTGGCTGGTGCTGTTTGTGTGTTCACAGTCTGTCTTCCTACTTTGATATGCATTGTTAATTATTTGCTTTTCGGCTCTTACTCTAACATTTCCTGGGTAGGATTTGGTTTCCAGCAATCCAACCAACCCTGCCTTGTCTTTGCTCATCAAACCAAATTCCTGCGGTTACTTCGTGGTATGACTCGACCAAAAGTCAAATCATCTCATTCTGTCTTTAGTTAATAAACTGTTACCTGCCCGCATTTGTACTTCTTCATCTCAGCCCTTAGATCCGTCATGCAATGGCTCGTGGCTTTCCCATCCCCACGTGCTGTTCTTGCCTGGGTGCCCTTTTCAGACACCCCGATGAGATTTAAGATGGTCTGCATTTAAGGAGTCTTAATCAACGTGCCCTTTCAACTTGTCATGGGCTTCACCCCGGCATGGGGAGGTTTTAGGCCAGTTTAATTTGGCGAACGCATCTGGCTGGACGCTCTCATCCTCTTCTAGCAGTTGGCAAGTGGGGGCCACCCCAGCCCCACTCCCACGCAGGGCAAGTTACCCCTTTCTCCACCCTGCAGCCTTGCAGCTGTTTTTTCTAGCACAGGACCCAAATTAGTGCAACAGCCCGTGCCCTGCTCACCCACCTCCCCTCCCCTCCCCGCGGTGCCTCTTCTCTTCTGCACGCAGTTATCCCCCCCTCCCTGGCCGTGACCCTGCTCCTCCTGTCCCATCCCCACGCACCATCCACTCCCCACCCCACAGAGGAGCCGGGGACACGCTGAAGTGACAAGGACAGCGCTTTTCCTGCTTAAAGTCTTTTTTTTTTTCTTTTTCTCTTTTTTACCCACCCCTTTTTCTATCTTTTTTTTCCCCTCTGCCTCTCTCCATCCCCTGCTGTGTGCTTCGGCTTTGCGAGCTTGAAGGATGGCCAGATAAAAAGCTCTTCTTTCTTTCAGATCCTTTCACCAAACCACCCATCCGCCTCCTCCTCCCGCCCCATTCTCCTCGCAGATTTACGGGCAGCCCAGGGAGAAAGTGCCGGCATTAGCATTTTTAATAAAGAGCTGTTTGGAAGGGATGGCAGGGGGTGGGGGGGTGGGAAGGGGAGAGGCATCGGCAGCTGAAGCCCAAGCAAAGCTGTTGCAAAGCAAAGCGAAGTTGGGAAGGAGCCGGGATGGGCATCACCGGTGGGAGAAGTCAGCAGCTCAGTGCTTGTGTCACATCTGCTCTCTGCTCRCCCCCCATCAAGGTGGTGTTGGATCTTCATGGGTCCCCACTGTGGTCATCGTGGGGAGTGGGTCCTGGGGCTGCAGGAGGGGTGCAGGCGCTGCAGGGATGCTTCTGGTCCGTTCACCCTGGGCTTAAACTCCTGAGCCACCAGTGAAGGGATGCGGTGAGTGCCTTTGTCYGCGCCACTCGGTCCCAGCACACACGTGGAGCTGGTGCTTTGATGCCATGATGGGGTTTGGCATGGCCATCCTCGTGCCGCTCGCTGGGTGGAAACCCCCAGGAGCACAGGGGGTCAGGGAACCAGACGTGAAGTCACCTATTTCAGTGCCTAACAGCCGACCACCTTCTCCTCCAGTGGCATTTCAGCCACGCTCGTGTGCAGCGACTTCTCAGAGCCTTCTGCAAAGACCCTCTCCTGCAGCCCCTCCGCATCCCTGCCAGCTCCCCTCAAACCAGCTGCTCTGGGTTAGCTCATCGCAGTCGCATCCTGCAGGCACCGGGTTTTGACTCCTCAACGCACCCATCTTGTCTAGAAGAGCTTTGCAGGGAGCGAAGACTGGCAGGAGCACAGTTCTTGATGCTGGAAGCCAGTCTGGCCTCTTCCCCTTGGGGCTGCAATTCAAGCGTGGCCGGGGTCCTGTTGAGGTGGGTCAGAGCATCACCAGCAGCACCAGGTCCAGAGGGCTTAGCAGGTATTTCGGGAGCTTCCACTCAAGCCCAGATCTGGAGCAAAGCATAGCTGATGGTCCAGCTGGAAAAAACAAAGAGGCGTGAAGATCATCCTGGGGATGCACCGGCAGCACTTTGGCTGTGGGAACTTGCTGACTGCATGTGGGGAGTTTGCTGGTTCTCAGCTGCCCTGGTGATCTCCCATTTTGTTGTTTCAGATGCCTACCTGAGTGCCAAGGCTTGCAGGGAGCCGAGAGCTGTCATTTCTGGCCCATTTAATCCAACCTGATCAGGCGCAGAGCTGCTTCTGATCAGTCCCGCTTTCCTTTGTGAGCTCTGAAGACCATGCAAGCAAAATACCTGCCAAGAGCAACAAAAACCAGAGCACAGCCATGGGGGCACACACTTGTGTGCACGGGCGAGGAAGGAGGGGGTGAAACAGCAGCAGAGGCATGGGGGGCAAAAGGCAGCGATGGAGGAGGTGAGGTGTGCCTGGGGGAGGAGAGCTCGCCCTGTCCTCTGCAGCAGAAGGCACGAGTCAGCAAGGGTGCGGTGGGTGGAAATGTCGGTGCTGAGCTCCTGGAGAGCTTCCTCAGAGATGAGGATGGATAAGTGCCTCTTGTTGAGCTGGAGGTCTTGTATGGAGACCGTCCCAGGGCTTCCCTGCAGAAGATACCGCATCCTTGCAGACTCAATGGTGCCTGGCAGCATTGGTTGTCCCCTGCCAGGTAGGCACATAGCTAAGGGCTGAACCTTCCTTTTACCAGGTCTTTTTTGACCCCGAGTAGAGGCAAAGTAAGGCAGGCTGGGGAGATGCCACACGGTCCCTTCCTGGAGCATGGAAACCTCTTCCCCGGCTCAAAGTCATCATCACACAAATTTTAGCCACAGTTGGAAATTGCACCCTGGGTGGATGCAACCTGGCCTGGGTGCTGATTTCCATCTCGCAGGTGGGTCCGAGCCCACTGGCTGCGTGTCCYGGACGTGTCGGCATCCATGGGCTGCCAGACGTGTCGTCTGGCAGAGGTCCGGCAGCCACCGCAGCCTCCGCACTGAGCTCCGCTGCAAGCCAAGAGCGGCTCTTCACAACCGCTTTTCCACCTGAGTCGATGGGGAACAATACCTTGCCTCTGCTTTTGTTGCTTGCCCGGCGTGCTCCTGAGAAGCAAGAACAAAACCCATCTGCAAGAGTGCCGGAAGGCGGAGGCACGAAGCATTCAAGGCGTCGGCGAGATGCAAAGGAGCACATCGCTTTCCGGCCAAAGCTGACCTCATTCAGGGCAATCCGATCTGCGGGCTGGATGTAATCCCCTGCTCCCAGCCGACCGGATGGGAAAGTGGCATTGTATCCCAGCGAGGAAATGAGACGGCACGCTGTAATCCTGCAATCAGGATTTTTTTTTTTTTTTTTTTTTTTTTTTTGTCCTTGCTGAAATAACTTCAGATTAGAAATTAAAGTGCTTGTGCAGGAGAGCTGTAATTGCCTCTGGAGAAAATCCCCAGGCTTGTTGGCAGCACCTGATGCTCTCACCCTGAATTTTAACAGCAGCGATGCGACCGCATGGAAAATCTCTTTCTTTCCCCAGCTTTTGCAAAGGGGATTCAGAGCTTTAGGGTTTGGGAGCACAGTTTGTGTTGCCTGATTCAAAGCCCACCACAGTCGGGTCTCTGTGCCTTGTTCTGCCTTGTCAGCCTCGCCCTGCAAGTGATGCTCTGCCAGCGGGGCTGTGCTGCGGGGGATGCACGTCCCGAGGTGTCGCGGCCACGGGCATCCCACCGAAGGGCACCGGCCACCAAGTCACAGTTGCAGGTCACCCTGTGCTATCTAGGGCAGCAGGGATGAGGAGATGGGGCCATCAGCAATCCAGCCTCCCGCTTGGCTCCAAACTTCCAGCTTGGCTTCCAAACCCCTTTGCAAAGTCCCGTGGGGGCTGAGGCTTCCTCAGTTCCCCTCCTGAAACAATGAAGCCCAAGGGGAATAAGGTGGGTGGTGAAGCTGCGACCCCAGACCCGACGTCCTCCCTTGCAAAAGCCTCGCAGAGAGAGGGTTCGGCTGCTTTTGGGGTTTTTTTTTGCAGTTAGATGGTTGTGACGCAAATCCCTAAAATGGGAGCCAGGCGGGTGGTACCTGAGCGTGCCGAAGCGTGAGGCTCACGGATGCCGAGCGGGCGGGGAGGAACGGGAGCGTGCCATACTCCAAAATGACGGTTGTGATACCCCACCCCCTTGGTGGGTTGGGGCTGGAGCGAGGAGCTGATGTTGTAGGAACCCCAAAATTAAGATCTTGGATGTGGGGCTATTTTATCACCTTGTCCTGGCTTGGTTTGAGCTGACTCATCCCAGGACCCCTCTGCACATGAGCTGAGGGCTAAGCGAGGGAAGCGTTTCGGGCTGTGAGGGGCGGTGGGGGTGCGATGCTGGCGTGATGATCCTGGATTTCTCTTCCAGGCCTTGGCCGTACACCATCTTCCAGCGTGGCTTCGACTTGGTGCTGGGTGAGCAGCCATCCGACAAGATTTTTCGGTAAGTGGTAAAGGCAAGCCGGTCAGCACATTTTGGGGCTCAAAAATATGACTTGGGGCATACAGGCAGGCTGGTCCCYCAGGTGACAAGGCTGAGCATGGCTGTCCTGTGCCATCTCCTGGGGACATGTGAGCATGGCTGGGAAGGTCCTACCGCAGCTGCCATGTGGGCTGCTGGATGCCCAGCAGCCGGTTCCTCCTCTCCGTCCATGACGAAAGCAAAGTTTAGGCTCTGAAGAAGGATTTCTACTGAAAAGAGAAGTGTCCGTCTTTTTTTTTTTTTTTAATTTCCTAAATTACCTGTGCTTTTTGGGGTCATTTGGGTGCATTCGGAGGAGCCACCCCACTCTACCCTGCCCATCTGCCTTTGCTCAGGCTGGCATCCCTGCAGGGCAGGGGGGAGGTTCAAGGGCTTGGTTTTGGGTAGAGGCAGCCCTGCGGGTTCAGCATTTCCCTTCATGCCGGCCTTTGCTGCTCTCCCTGGCAGGTTCACCTACACCCTGGGGGAAGGCATGTGGCTGCCACTGAGCAAGAGCTTTGTCATCCCGCCGGCCGAGCTGGCCATCAACCCCTCGGCCAAGTGCAAGACCGATATGACGGTGATGGAGGATGCGGTGGAGGTCAGGTAGGTGCGATGGTGGGGCTAGGGCGTTTAGGAGGCGTTTCAGCAAATAAACTGGTGGTGTGTCCCTGGAGCAGGAGGATCAACCCAAAGCACGTAGGGGTTGATGAGAGCTGGGACCTCCGCCCCACATTTTGCAGGTGGAGATTAGTACGTCCGTTAACCTGCCCCTCTTTAGTGCCTGCAAAGCTGAGCCTTCGGAGGTAGCTCTCATCATCTCAGTAGCTCCTGCATCCCTCTAAAAGCTTGGCTGCCATTCAGTTCGCTGTCAGACCAAGGGAAACCTGAGCTCCGGAAAAACCCACGCAGCAGCCGCGGTAGTGCATGTGTTCGCAATGTCTCATCGGAGCAGTGACACACCTCCTCCTCCTCCTCCTCGCAGGGAAGAGCTGATGACCTCCTCCTCCTTCGACAGCCTAGAGGTCCTCCTTGACTCCTTCGGCCCCGTCCGTGACTGCTCCCGGGACAATGGAGGCTGCAGCAAGAACTTCCGCTGCATCTCGGACCGCAAGCTGGACTCAACGGGCTGCGTGGTGCGTGGCCCCTCGGGGACCTGCAAATCTCCTTCGGTGTGAGCAAGGAGGGGGAGGGCGGAAGGGGAAGGGCTGCATCCTTCCTCCTTCCCATCGCCTCAGGATGGTTATTTTGGGGTTGGTTTTGCAGCAGGAAGAGGTGTTTTCGGGCTGGCATCTCCATCGTCCCTGCCCTTGCTGCACGCACACACGAGGGAGCGAGAGCCCATCTGCTTGCTGGCTCTCCGGGAGGTCCCACATCACTCACGCGTGTCCCCTGTCACCACCGCAGCTGCTTTGCTGTGCAGGGAAAGTGTGTGCCCCGAAACGGAGGGGTTTGTGGGGCTGGGGCGTCCTGCTGCGATGCCACCAGAGGTGGACATCAGGGTGGGGAGGCTGTGAGCATGGGGCAGATGGTGGGTTTGGAAAGGGCAGCATTGCTTTGGAGGTCACCGGAGCTGGGTGCTGGTGAACAGGGTTGATGCCAGCACATTACCTTGGTGAGGGGCGGCTTGGGGGGCTCCCACCCCAGGGGCTGCACTCCCCAGGGCTGCAAAGAGGCTTCAGTGCAGGAGGAATATCTGCAGCCACGGGCGGTGTTGCCGCCATCCGTCCTGCAGCCCCCGAGCATCACTCAGGCTGTGATTTCCAATGGAGAGCAGCGCCGGAGCCCTCCCGTCTGCCTCAGCCCCGGGGCCAGATTTCTTCCTCGGGGGCTTCACCTCTTGCTTCCCCCACCCCTGCCAGTGCCCGACGGGACTGAGCCCCATGAAGGATGGCACAGGCTGCTATGACCGTCACGTCGGCGTGGACTGCTCGGATGGCTTCAACGGGGGCTGCGAGCAGCTGTGCCTGCAGCAGATGGTCCCCCTGCCCGAGGACCCCCTGCTCTACAACATCCTCATGTTCTGCGGGTGAGCGACCCATCACCGCCCCAGCCACGGGAACATCCCCGAGGTGCCGCTGTACCTTGTGGCTGCCATCCTGAGCTCATAGGGTTGGGAGAGAGGGTCTCCTCTGTTCCCAGTGTCCCTGCTGGGGTGGCCTGGTGGCCCCAGTCCCCACCGGTGGGGGCTGCAGCTGATGGTGGACCTGGTGCTGGCTTCCCAGGTGCATTGAGGACTACAAGCTGGGCATGGATGGGCGGTCGTGCCAGCTCATCTCGGAGTCGTGCCCCGAGGCGGGGGACTGCGGCGAGCCCCGTGAGCTGCCTATGAACCAGACGCTCTTTGGGGAGATCTTCTATGGCTACAACAACCACTCCAAGGAGGTGGCTGCAGGGCAGGTGCTCAAAGGGACATTCAGGTGAGTTGGGGACATGGGGAGGTGACCCCAGCAGGGTCAGACCTTGCCATCCTCTCCAAGAAGAAGGCAAGGGAAGCAGCCTGGGGCTGGACCTTAGCAGACTTCCTGGTCCATCCGCATCTGGCCAAGCTTTGCAGGAGATGGAGGGGCTGGTGGGGAGTGTGCTTGTGAAGCTTTCCATCGAGAGTAGCCTGTGCCATCTTTGTAACCTGTGCCCAAAGGAAAGGCTTGGTGCTGGGTGGCTTTCTGGGATGGGTCACCGGCTGGTGGGGATGATCCCAGGCAGCTCCCCTGTCCTCCAGCCCTGCCCTTCTCTCTGCAATTAACTTCCAGGCAGAACAACTTTGCCCGGGGCCTGGAGCAACAGCTGCCGGATGGGCTGGTGGTGGCCACGGTGCCCCTGGAGAACCAGTGCCAAGAGAAGCTCTCTGACCCCACGCCCGACCCCGAGTTCCTCACCGGTGAGTGAGTCCGGCTGGACGCATGCCTCTCCCAACGGGGCAGCTGCCGGTGTGCCCGGCTTCAGCACCTAACCCTCCCAGGGGATATATCTACCATGGGATATATCTAGTCTGGCTTTAGCATCCCGCACTCAACTGCAGCAGCAGCAGCGGTAGGAGGAAGGCATTAGAAATGAAGGAGAGGGAGAGGCTGTAAATTAATTGTGTGGCGTAAAAGCTCAAGCATCCATTGGATATTTGGTGTATTTGCAAAAAGGATTTTTTTTTATTCAAGGCAAAAACATTTTCCAAATACCTTTCATTTGATTTCCAAATCAGAAACACTTTGCCAGTGTAATGAAGCATTCAAAACCTGCCACAACCAAACCAAAATCATAGAATCATAGAATCGTTTAGGTTGGAAAAGACCTTTAAGATCATCAAGTCCAACCGCTAACCTAACACTGCCAAGTCCACCACTAAACCATGTCCCTAAGCACCACATCTACACGTCTTTTAAATACCTCCAGGGATGGTGACTCCACCACTTCCCTGGGCAGCCTGTTCCAATGCTTGATAATCCTTTCGGTGAAGAAATTTGTCCTAATATCCAGTCTAAACCTCCCCTGGCACAACTTCACATCTTTTACCTGGGCCCCAGGGAGGCAGCAGACTTCCCTAAGAAGTGGGTCTGGTCTGCATATCGGGCCCTCTGTCCCCTTTAGAACGCAGTCTTCTATGACCATGACCCATCTTTTTTTCTTTTTGGAAGCAGTTTTGATGTTTCGGTTTGTCCTGCCAGAGCGTTGTGGGCCAGGAGCGATAGAGTTATCATGGATTCCTAGACAACCTTCAGGGCTTTACCTTTCTTCCACCAAGTTGCCAGCACCCCTAAATAGCTTTTKTTTCCTTGGTGCTTGTTGCTGTTAGCTGAAATGGCCAAGGACACTGGGCAGCTACTAAATGAGGGATGTGGATAGTAAGGTGTTTTGGAAAGTGTCTGCAGCGTGGTCTCATACGAGACCTTGTGCATTCGCTTCGTTTGGCAGAGCTCCCAGGAGGGTTTTGGGGAGCACCCATGGGCTGCACCCAAGGTCCAATGGGTGCTGGTTGCCCTGACAGGGTGCATGGCAATGTAGGGGTGTGTGCAGGCAGATGCAGGCAGGGAGGAGGGTGCTGGCGGGTCCCAGCAGGGCTGAGCTACCCTAAAAGAGCTGTGTCGGCAGGTCACCCCTGCAGCCATGGGGATGCTCAGCCCTGCCTGGAGGTGCCGGAGGATATCTGCCTCCCAAYGGGGCTCTGCTGCCCTTGACATGGTTACATGGATATAAGGAAGGCACTGCCAACGCCGCCTCAGCATCACAGCAGGGTCGGTGGGACTGGGACTCCGCTGGCAATTATGCCAGGGAGGCAGAAGTCAGTAAATTATCCTATTCATTTTCCCACTGCTCTGCTGGCTCTTTGTGGCTGATTAAGGGAAGGAAAAAAAAAAAAAAAAAAAAAAAAAGAGGAAAAGAAGTAAAATCTTCTCTGCTTGTCAGTAAGCAGATCTGGATATTGCTGTGAATACACGAGAGGCAGAGCTGCTGAGTAAGGAAGGACTGTTTTTGCATAAACACTTTGCAGGGAAAAGCAAGGCTTTGAAGCTGTTGGTAGCCAGCACCGAAGGGAGAGGCACTGGAAGGCAAAGGATCTTAACCTCCTTATCCTCAGCCTTCATTTCTTGTTACGGAGCGGGGGATGACCGTTGTAATCCTCCTGAACTCCTGCTGTGTGGCTGTTTAGCAGCAGAGTTTGCCGCTTCACTGCCGAGCAGAGGCATGCTGTGTTGGCTGTGTGGCAGCAGAGCTGCAAGGGAGGTGGCCATGCCCCGGCATCTTGCTGCGGCACACCATGGGATGCTGTGGTCATCAAAATCAGAGGCATGAGCACCATTCAATTGACTTTCTGGGGCTTTGTCCAGGCTTGGTGGCCTCTCTGACCCTCTGCTCGTGGAAGCTGAGCTGCTGCGTGCCTTGGCTCGTGCCTTGGGCAGGACAAAGCGGCCGCCCAGCCCTGGTCTTCATGAATTTCTGGCTCCTGTAACGCACAGTTAAATGGCTGGAGAATGGGATGTCTTTGCCTGAAGAGGGAGAAACCCCAGGTCCTGCTCAGCTCCAGCGTTGCCATAACGTCCCGAGGGAGTGGGAGCATCAGCAGGCGTGTGGTTTCCCCTGTACGCGTGTGTCCCGCTCAGCTCAGTCCTGGCTGAAGGGGACCCCAGGGCCTCTCAGTTGGCTGCACCCGGGCACATGTGGCATGACGGTGACCATTCCCAGGCCTGCAAACAGCTCATTAAAAAGCGCAACTCTCATTAGTGAAATAATTAGCACACCTGGGCATGTCTTGGGAGCGGGCACCGGGAAGGAAGCAGGAGGGGATGCAGGAGGAGGCTCGTTATCTTCCAACGCAGAGCCCCAGACGGCAGGATTAAACAAGCCCATGTGTTTTCCTTCAAAGCYGTGATTTTAATTGCCGGGGAGCAGCTGACCCTCAGCTCTGAATGCCTCGCCGCCTCCCCGGGGGGACATGGTGTATGCACAGTCCTTTCCCCCGGCTTCTTCCCACCTCGCTGGCTGCGATGCCCCAGGCACGGCACGAGGGGCTGCAGCCATCCCCACGACAAGGCATCCCTGGGCAGTGGCGCTGAGCCCCCGTGTCCTTTCTCTGGCAGGGATGGTGAACTTCAGCGAGGTGTCTGGGTACCCCCTCTTGCAGCACTGGAAGGTGCAGTCCGTCATGTACCACGTCCGGCTCAACCAGCTGACCATCTCCCAGTGTAAGCGTGCGGGGCTGGGGGGAAGAAGGGAAAAAGGGGTGGTAAGAGGACACACAGCCTTTTTCTGGCAGGTGATGGGCTCAGAGGTTGGTTGCCCATCGCAAGCGTGTTGGAGGGGTGGCAAAAGCTTGGAGTCCCCTGGGATTTGAGCATCTTCTCCTGTCTCCTTTCCAGCCTTCAGCAACGCGCTCCACTCTCTGGATGGGGCCACCTCCCGTGGAGATTTTGTGGCGCTGCTGGACCAGTTTGGCAACCACTACATCCAAGAGGCAGTGTACGGCTTTGAGGAGTCCTGCTCCATCTGGTATCCCAACAGGCAGGTCCAGCGGCAGCTCTGGCTGGAGTACGAGGACATCAGCAAAGGTAGGAGCCCCGCTCATCCCCAGGAAGGGTCCCCAAAGCCACCCCATGGGAGTGGGAAGCTGGGTTTGCTTTCAGCATAGCAGGGAAAGTGCTCAGCCCGTGTCAGGGCTGCATCCCCTCTCATCCTCTTATTCACACCCCGCTCTCGCACCTTTTGAAGCCGGCCGAAGGACTCCCGTGGGCTGCAGCAGGTGTTAGTCCAGACCAGAAAGGAAGATAAATACCCACATCCCCAGGGAGATGAAAGACGAATGCACTAATCCCACCAAACCGTCCTGCCTGATTCTGGATWTAACTGTTATTTGTCTTGAATCCTGTTCCTTCCTTACTTTTGTCTCTGCCATATCTGCTCTCTTCCACTTGCATCCCGCGGCCAGACTTTTCTCCCTCTAATGTGCTTTCTTCTCCCAGGCTGTCAGCACTGTGCTTTTAATGTCTGGAGCCCAGTTATGAACTGGGAGGTTCGCCATGTTGCAGGGGGCATCCAGCACTGCTGCATCCCTTCCGGAGCCCTCGCTGAAGCGAGCTGCGACGGCTCCCCCGTGGAAGGGGTTTTGCAGGCGGGCGATGGCTGGTTTGGATACGAGCTTTCCAAAAGCAGACGGAGCCTAACGCCTGCCTGCTGCCGGCTGTCACAGGACCACAGCATCTCCTCTTGTGCTGACCTTTGCAAAGCTGCCTGCAGGCATTTTGCTGCCTGTGCTGGGGACGTCGGGTTGTATCACCCAGGCTTGGGCAGCAAGCAAGAGCCAGCTCCCAAGCCCGGACAGGGGGGATGCCGAGTGGAACTGCTGCTTTTTAGGTGACCTTGGTTTGCTATCCCCCTGCCCAGGAGCTCCCGGGTGCAGGCAGCGTGAGCTTGGAGCTCACAGGCACCGTGACCGCCGCATCGTTTCCATCATGAAGCTTCATAACTCTCAGTATTGGCACCAGCCTACGGTGCTGCTCTTGCTGTGCCCTGGCCGCGGAGGCATTTGTTTTCTCTCCAGGGCTCTTGTGTGGGAAAGGCTTCTTTCTGAGCCTGAGTCTGGATCCTGCGGGCTCAGACCTCCTGGAGCCTGGRCTTCTTCCCAAGCCCACCTGCGAGAGTACAGACCCGTTGCTGTTTTGCTGTGGGCTGTCTCCAGATGTAGCATCTTTTGATTGCAAGTACTTTTTTTTTCTCCTGCAATTTCCTCCTCTTTGATTTTCCTGCTTGGAGGCTTTTCAGGTCTGGCAGTCTCTTTCCACCCACAATATCACATTTCGGTTTCGCTGTGGCACCTGCCACTTTCCCTCCTTTGCTTTTTGTTTGCAAACGTCAGGAGCTGGATATCGATTGAGAAATTGCAAGAGACAAATCATTCCCTGGCTCCTCTGCTTTCCCTTGGCGCCTGCTAAGCTGCAATTCACAGCCAGCCCAAAGCGATCCATTTCCACCTTGCTGGGGGAGCGGAGCAATGCTCTTGTACCCCGGGTTTTGTTTAACAGCCTTGTTTTCTTTGCAGGATTCTCGAGGATAGGCTAGTGCTGGCCCATTTCTCAGTAAACCCTTGCAATAGGAAGATCTTCCTATTGAGCCATGCATGGACGTGCTCTCCGGCGGCTCCCCGCAGCAGCCAGCCCGTACCAAGCCACCGCCAGCGATGCCCTGAGCCTGCCCCAAGGGGCAAGGCTTTGCCTGGTCATCCTTCGGCTTCCTCCGACCCCACCAACCATCAACGGTCCCTCTGGGCCACTCTTTCTTTGGTGTAGAGCCAGGGACATCCTTTGGCAGTGATTTTGGGTGAAAAGCACCGTTCCCCTGCACAGCAAGGCTCACAGTGGCGAGGTGATGCTAGCCAGGGCACAGCAGTGATGGGCACATCCTACCTCCTTGACTGCTGTGCCAGGACTTTTCTCCTTGTGTCAAAATATTTCCTGCTATGGGAGTGCTGGAGAAAAACCCACCAAGTGCAGGGTCTGGCTTGCTGCCCCGTGCGGTGGGGCCACGGTGGCACCCAGTGTCAGGCACCTTTGTGCGGAGCTGGGAAAAGCATAGACTGTGGTGATGCTTTCCTGCTGCAAGTCTTTTTTCTGAGCCTGTTGGGTTGCAGGGTTGCCTGAGGTTTGGCAGGGTAGGACCTGCAGATATTCCGCCGTGTGCATGGGGCAGAGGGTAAACGAGCCTTCAGTCTTGTCGCAGTCCGGCTGGGGGTCTGCGGTCCCAATGAACGCATCTGCCTCCTTCACACCGTTTTCTTTTGCTTTGTGATGGTGCTTTGTAAGCTAAGCCCTTAGGGAGACACCCTATCTCCTTGCCCAGCTGCAACTTTGCCCACCTCCATCATGCCCCATGACAGTGCAAAGAGATGGGAGGAGCCAGGCTTGAGCCAGCTCCTGAAAGGGAACTGCTCCTCATCTCCCTTCCCCTGCATGGGGACCAAGTGCAGGAGGGGTGGAAGGGCTGGAGAGGGGCTCTGTAGCCATCTCGGGAGCTTTCTGGGCATCAGGAGGCACTGGCAAGTCTTCCCTGCTCGTTCTGAGCTCTTAGGTGCTGCTGGCTGCAGACCTTTGTGGGGGGGGCACCGAGTCAGCATCGTTGCTGTGCAGCCCGGACTGACACTCATGCTCTCTGGTCTCCAACATGCTCTGTCACATCGGCTTTAATGGGGGTCCTTGGGAACTGAGGGAGTCGAGCAAAGAAATCAGCTGTTGGGCCAGGAGGGCTTTTGCAGCAGAGTGGTTTGGCAGGGGATTTTGGTGGGGCGTCAGCGTGGGGTGAAGGTGCCCAGGCAGGTCCTTCATGAGTCTCCAGCCACATGAAGGAGGCTCCCTCTTGTGGGGACCTGCTGCAAGGGTGGTCGGTCCCAGTGCCAGGCGAAGGGCTGGGGCTGGAGAAACTGAGGCACGGGGAGACAAAAGGACCTGCGATGGTAAACGCCAGGGTGGACTTTTCAGTCCTGATTCATCCCCTGAAGACCAGTGAGTATTTCATCCCTACAGAGCAAACGGGGAGCTCTTAAGGATACAGTGGGGTTTCTGGGCAGCACTGCCTCTCTCCTGGGTGGAAGGCAGGGCTCTAGCCCCCTCGCATCCCCTTATTGATGGCTCGGATTCCACCCTGGTGCCCCTTTTTCCCCCTTCCCCAGGCAACTCGCCCTCGGATGAGTCGGAGGAGCGCGAGCGGGACCCCAAGGTGCTCACCTTCCCCGAGTACATCGCCAGCCTCTCTGAGTCGGGCACCAAGCGCATGGCGGCCGGCGTGCGGATGGAGTGCCAGAGCCGCGGGCGCTGCCCCTCGTCCTGCCCACTCTGCCATGTCGCCTCCAGTCCCGATGTGCCGGCCGAGCCCATCCTGCTGGAGGTCACCAAAGCAGCTCCCATCTACGAGCTGGTCACCAACAACCAGACCCAGCGGGTGAGGAGCCACTGGCTGGGGGTGGTGGGGTGGGCATGGCGGGTGGCAGGACAGCATCGGGGTGGTCTTTGCAGGCAGCTTGCCCTGGTAGCATCATGTTAAGCCATGGCAGCCCTTGCCTGTTGGCCAGCCCTGCTCTCCAGGGTGGATGGACCGTGCTGAACCCACCAGGGGATGGATGAGCACTGACTCGAGTGGTGGCAGGATGCGAGCTCACCTGCCCGGTGCTCACCCCCTTCTCCTCTCTCCCAGCTCTTGCAGGAGGCCACCATGAGCTCGCTGTGGTGCTCGGGCAGCGGGGACGTCATCGAGGACTGGTGCCGCTGCGACTCGAGTGCCTTTGGGGCTGACGGGCTGCCCACCTGCGCGCCTCTCCCGCACCCCATGTAGGTCTCCACGCGTGCCCAGCCTGACATCTTGGTGTGACGGGTCTGGGAGGAGGCGGTGATGGCCAACGGTGTGGTGGCAGGAGGTGGTGGGGCTGGGGTGGCTTTATGGGACAGGTTTGCAAGCAGATGGGGGACCTGGAAATCAGGCAGAGGGCGCAGAGATGCAGTGTCTTTTCTAAATTCTAAAATGGGAGCTGTTTTTGGATCCATCCTGGTAGAGCAACCCCAGGGAAGGAGCCCTTTGGACCAGCATGCCCAGAGCCAGGAGGGGTAGGAAAGGGGGAGTCACTTCTCTCCTGAGGTTGCTCTCTCCCATGGGTTAATGGCTTTGAAGCCCTTTTGCTGTGAGAGAGTAATGAAAAAACAGTCCCTACATACTACCTTACAGAAACCAACTCATTTCTGGTGCATTTGCGTGTGGTCTGCACAGCAGAGTGAGTGACACTAGCAAACACACTCATGCTGCCTTTTGTACCAGCCATGGGGACTGGCTGGAGAGGTTGTCCTCAGCATCTCTCCCATACTATGTGCCTCAGCCTCATGGTTTTGCTGCCTTTTTAAGGCACAGAGGAGCAGCAAGGCGGTGATAGACATAGGTGAGGGTGAGCATGGGTGGGTGGTGGGGACGGCCAGCAGACCTTGCCCTCCCGAGATGCTGACCGGCCGGCATTGCCCCCCAGCCTGCGGCTCTCCACCGTTCATGAGCCCAGCAGCACACTGGTGGTGCTGGAGTGGGGGCACTCGGAGCCCCCCATCGGGGTGCAGATCGTCGACTACCTCCTCCGTCAAGAGAAAGTCACCGACAGAATGGACCACTCCAAGGTGGAGACAGGTGAGTGGGGACTCCAGTGGTTGTCTCTGGGGAGGGTGGGATGGAGATGTTGGAGGAGAGCCTCYGTCTCCCTCTTTGCAAGGGGATGCTGCAACATATCCAGTATCCTGTGGAAGAGAAAGCAGCCCCTCTTCTGCCCACCATGCTGCAAAAGTGGCAGCTCCGTGCCATGGTGATGAGCCTTGCTGGAAAAGCAAGGTCCRTCTCTGCACCAACCTCATGCATGAGCCTTGGTCCCCCTCAGCACCAGGCAGCATGGTAGCGGGCACAGACCTCAGCGGGTCTCCACAGCCCCGGGGACACCTGTGTCATCACCCGTGGCGCGTCCTCCCCTCTCTCCCTAGAGACAGTGCTGAGCTTCGTGGACGACATCATCTCTGGCGCCAAGTCACCCTGTGCCATGCCAGCCCAAGTGCCCGACAGGCTCTCCTCCACCATCTCCCTCATCGTTCGCTGCCTGGAGCCYGACACCACCTACATGTGAGTCACCTCCCCTGTACCATGCCTGTGGCAGCGCTGTCACCCTGACCGTGGTGCTCCTGCCTGATGCTGCCTGTGTTTGCATGAGGTCTTGGGAGTCCAGAGCTTCACCTTTTTCCTTCTCGGCCAGGTTCACGCTCTGGGGAGTCGATAACACAGGAAGACGCTCCAGGTCCAGTGATGTGACGGTCAAGACCCCTTGCCCTGTGGTAGATGATGTGAAAGCTCAAGGTGAGATGGAGGGAGCTGCTGGACTGTGATGCTTGGGACCAGCAACAGGGAGTTCCCCCTTCCAGCGTGTCCCCGCACACGTCTCCTGTCCTGGCTGTAACATCTCCTTCACCCATGGTGGTCCAGGTGCTGCCACATGGTGTTGAGGGTTGGTGTGGAGGGCAGCAGGAGGCACACATCCTCTCCGCAAACAAACTCAGAGGCACTCTGTGCTGGTGGAGGGGTGGGAGGATGGGTGGAGGGGCAGGCATTCAGGACATACTGAAATAGCCAAGAAGACATGCCTATCCTGCCCAGAAAGCAACTGGTAGTGTAGGTGGTGGCTGTGCTCAAGAAACCCCAATTGCGTGCCTTCTCATAAATAAATGGTATTTCACTAACAGTACCTGATGACACCACCCGTTTCTTTTCCTAATTGGACAAAACTACGGGAACCTAACCTGGACTGACTCCAGGGAATGCCATCTACTCTGTTGCTCCTCCGTTGGGACCTTGTCTTGATATGATGTAAATCATAACTCGGGGGACAAATCTTGGCTCTGGTCTTGGTTTCCCTAGAGCTGAGCTTTAGCCTGGTGGGCTTTGTTCGTGCCTTCCCTGGCACCCCACTGAATACCCCCCCTATCCTTCTGCCCAGAAATAGCAGACAAGATCTACAACCTCTTCAACGGCTACACCAGTGGCAAGGAGCAGCAAACAGCCTACAACACTCTGCTGGACCTGGGTTCCCCCAGCCTGCACCGAGTCCTTTACCACTACAACCAGCACTACGAGAGCTTTGGGGAGTTCACCTGGCGCTGTGAAGATGAGCTGGGGCCCAGGTAGGCTCGGGAGCTGGGTTTGGCTAGGCAGGCAGGCCTGCCCACCAACAGGCTTAGCCCTCGTAGATGTTGGTCACCAGGAAGGTGGCTCTCTGGCAAATCTCATTAATTTGTTTGATGACAGAGCTTAGAGTCTCACAATGGGGTTCCTGTTTTGCTGGATGCTGTGCATATGTTCGGGGTCCAGCCATCTCCCTTGAAGGACCATAAACACAGGGCAAGGTGGAAGGTGGTAGACCATTGTCAACGCCTCATCCTTGTCCATCCCACCAACCCTGTACCATCTCTGGAGTTTTGCCTAGTCCATTAATGCTATGCAGGGTGAGAAGGGGATGGGATTCTCTTTTTCCCTCAGTAGCTGCTGCCACAGGCAAAAAGGAAGAAGGTCTTGGAAAAATAATGTGCCTTTGAGGAATGGAGGTTGTTGCGGGTGAGAAGGGGAGGGAGTGTGGCTGAAGCATGTTGCTAGAGAAGGGCCCCGGGCATTGATGGAGGGAAGAAGGTGCAAGGAGGTGTTTGTACCTTCAAGCGTGCTGCAGAAGGTGACACAGAAGAGCTTGGTTGGGGAAGCTGCTGGATGAAGTGCGTGCAAACACACATACATGTGCTGGGCCATGCTAAGGTCAGACTTGGCTTTCCTCCTTTTCCTGGGCTTTGGCTTGAGTTGAATGCATATCTGTGTGTTGAACTCACTGTCACTTGTGGTCCAAAGCAGGCAGTGCATTGACCTTGGGTCTGAATGGCACGTGTTCCCTCCCTTTTGATCCATGTCTGTGGTTGTGTGGGGTGATCTCAGGGACACGAGTGTTTTTGGTGCCCAGGYGGTGCTGAGCTGCCACAGCAGGTTTTGGAGGAGGTTGCCCTGAGCTCTTCCTGGCTGAAACAGTCCCTTCATGCCTGAGTGAGCACGATGTCCTCTCCCTGGGCTCCTCCAGGTCACTGCAGCCCCTCCAGCTGCCTAGGGATAGGGTGCCTCATGCCCCGGGCTTGCAGAGGCAGCCAGATGTTCCCTTCTCCCCGTGTCCTTTGATGTCTGCTTTTGTCTGCATGGTTTCCCAGTAACGTGGATGTTTCCAGTCAGTTTAGCAAGCTGGGCTGGGAGATTGTGTGGGCTGCAGTGGTGTTTCATAGCATCTGGCCTCCAAAGGACCGGAGCCTTGAGCCCATCCGGAAATCAGGATTACTTCAAATGTACGTCAGCAACAGCTCCTATCTATGAAATGCATAGCCTCCACCTTACCCCCTGCCCCATACCTCCTCTTGCTGGTCTCACCACTAGCTGTCTTCCAGCCCTACTTCTCCAGGTCATCACTTGTGGATTTCTAGCAGAGGGTTGGAGATCCTCCACATACCTTCTCTGTCCTCCAAACCTCTGCTAGATGATCAGAAAGACTCAGCAAATAGCTGGTGGATGTCTTGCACTCRGTGTCTTAGGCATGTCTCCTAGTTCAGCTTTGGTGGGAAACTCCTAAGAGATCCTCCACTCCCTGGGGCAAAGCTGGGGTCTCTCCTCTTTCCCCTTTTCCCATTTATGTTCTAAGAGATGTGAGCTCTTTGAGGCACAGCCTCAAAGCTTAGTAGCAACATCCCAGTGCGTGGAGTCTTGCTAAGGCTGAGGCTCCCACCAGCTCCTCTGCCCAGGGTTGCTTCATTCCCATGACACAAAGTGGGATCAGTAGGCTTGGACTTACGTCTCACCTTCGTCTCGAGCCCAGCTGCAGTGATGCCACTCTGTCTCCATTTCCAGATGTGAAATCCAGCCCCACTTTGCACAGACCATCTAACATCTGTTGTGGTGGTTTGCATGAGAAGTACATAAAATTCCTTACGTGACAGACTGGAGTCATCACACAGCCACTGCCATTGCCAAGGCTGAGCACTGCTGTCGCTGCTTGCTGCCTTGGTGAGGAGACCAAGGACCAGCCAGAACATGGGGTGGAAGCTGCCTCCTTGAGCCCCACGAGGCAGAGGTGTATTGGCATAGAACAGCCAGAAAAGCCACTGAATTGCCCAAATGTTACCGTTTGCTGTGTGAATCTACAAGCCAGAGGGTTAATTCCACCCTCTGGAAATGCTGGAGTGCTTAGGATGGGATGACGCAAGTTGCTGATGAAGTGTTTGCAGCTCGCGCTACTTGGAAAGAGACATTTAGGCAGCTGCAGTGGGTTCTGGTGATGACAAATCTTGGAAAGCAGACCTCCTGTTTGATCGTCTGCGAGGGCGAAGCATCCAGACTGGTGGTGACAGGACAAATCACTTGCAGATGACATTATTTAGCCAGCAGACAGAGTGTTTGTTTGACTGTTGCTGATGCTCCTTTGAAGTCCTGGATGCGGACCCACGCGACTGACTCTACCATGTCCCTCCTCCTCCACGTGGCCGTGCCGCCTTCTGGCTCTGCTTGCTTGGGGTACGCTCGCCTCCCTTCTCGGTGACGCTGGCTGCTGGACCGAAGAAAGCGAGGACGTGTGCAGATAACTTCTCTGGGGTTACGAAAGTGAGTCGCTCCCTCCCAGTCCGAGAAGGGCTGCAGAGAGCCCTGGACTTTGCCTAAGGAGAAGAAATGGAGGGAAAGGCAAGTTATTTTGTAGCAAGTAATAAGTGAAAGTAGGATTTGATGCAAAGCCTGGTGAAGTCTGGTGGTGTCTATGGGCTTTGAGCCAAAACCTGTGGGATCATATTCAATGTTCCTGTTAGGGTACCCATGATGCTGGAGGAAGGGAGGCAGTCGCGGCACCTTGCCTAGGTGTCTAGATGCGGGGACCAAGACAACTGGGAGGCTGGCTACCTTCTCACGGCTGGAAGACCTGGCCAGCTTGGGTGGCTATCTCCAGAGTCAGCACCATGCTAAGCATCTTCACCTCTCTGCTGTGCTCTGGATGTGAGCCCCGGGGCTGCAGGTGTCACGTGGCTGTAGAGCTGGACAACCTCTTGGTGGCCCCTTGGAGCTGCAGCCACCTCCGTGGTAGACCTTTTGAGGGTTTCCTCTCCGGGAAAGCTAAGGTTTGCTCTGGCTGGGCCTGGTGTAAATTAATTCCTCTCCAAGCAGCTCTCTCATGGTGCAGCTGGCCTGGAGGAAGGTGTGGAGGGCCTGTGGATGTTCCTCCATGGTTGGTACACGTATGCTTAAGCTGTCAAACCAGCCACAACACAGCCATATGCTCCAGACGCAACCCCTGCTTATCCATGTAAGAATGTGACAAAGAGGGTTTTTTTCCCCTAGCATCACCATTTGTGCCTCCACTGCCTGTTCTGTGCTGAACAGATGCTGATTAAAGCTACCAAGGGGCTGTATCTTCTCTTCCCTGTCTATACTAACCCACCAACTGACCTTGAAGCTGGCTAGGAAACTTATCGCAGCTCTTGAGACACTTAAACTTTTGTCTGGGTTTCCAGGCACATGCGATACTCACCTTCAAGATGCTTCATTTGAATCCATTACCTCCACATTTGCCAGATTCCCTGGAGATCACGCAAAGTGCTAGACATGTTTAAAATGAACATAGTGTGTTTTATCTGAACAAACTGTTTTTCTTGACAAAAGCATTAGAAGCACAATTTTAAGAGGAAAAACATGAAAAGAACACAATTTAGGTCATATTTGGCCAGGATCCTCTGTGCTCTTCCAATATCTCATCCAACATGAGGGGTTGGTAATTTAGCACTTTCTTACTACCAGAACAAGCCCACACCGAGGCTATGTGGCCCTGGGGGTGCTGTGTGTCTGTCTTCTGCTGAAGATGGATTCCTCCTGGACCTCCTCTCCCTCTGTCACCCGACCTTCTCTCCTGGCTTCCTTGGCGGGGTTGCGGATCTTTACGAAGCGCGACTGCCGTGACCTGCCTTTCCTTGGTTTGCTCTCTGCAATTGGAAGATGCAAAATGCACATGCAAAGAACTGGGGAGCTCCGCCACATCCCCTGCTCTCTCAGAGCTTTTTGGATCAAACCTATGTTGATCCAAACCTCAGTATATTCCTTCTAGTTTGCACGCCGTCCTGGGGGATGTGTTTCCTAAACTGTTACTAAACATTACAAGTCATGTACCAGGAGTGTCGTTCCTTGTACTTATGTCGTGTGATATTGCTTCTTATGAGGATCATAATTTTTATCTCACCCCACAAGCCAGGCATGATATTTTGAGTGGGTTTTTTTTTCCTAAATCTCCTTCATGCTTAATGGTGTCCTGGCGTGCTGGCTCCCAATACTGTGCATTTCTTCTCCGTCACGTCCCCCTCAGCCACGTGATGGCAAGGGAGCGATGCTCCTGGCATGTCCTTCTTTTCCCTGCCCTTCCTGCCGTGTCACTGGAGATGTCCTACACCAAGCCATGAGTGACCAGCACAGTTCCCAAACATGCAACACATGCACTTCATGGAGAGGACACACATGATGACACTGCCCTGGGCTGGCCACACATGTCATGCCTGACAACTTTCAGCATTTCTCCCCACTGCCTGCAGTGCTCTTGGCTCCCACTTTCCCATCCTGTTATATTTGGGGTCCAAGAGCTGCAGCAGTGACTGGTGATGCCATTTGAGTCGTTGATGATGTCCATCCCAAGGGGTGTTGGGGCTTTCACAGCTACACCTGTGACTGTCCCCTCACTAAACCCTCAGCAAACCTGGCCTTGTTGTGGGGATGATACGGGGTGGAAGAAAAAGTGGGGACAGGGCAGGGAAGCGTAAGGTGAGTCCCAAGACCAGTGCAGCAGGTCCAGCACCACAGTGGTGGCATGGGCATCTCTGACCCAGGTAGGGGCTGTTCTCGTGTGCATTTAGGCTTGCAGTGCTGCCTCTGGGCTGGAGTGTCCCCCCAGCCCCACCGTCCCTCCTCGTCCTGACAGCGTCGGTCTCCGCTCAGTTGCTCTCCACGCTGCCCAACTCTTGCGTTATCTCTTCTCCCTCCAGGAGCTCCCATGGCATCCTTAACCATCTTTGCTTTTCTCTCCTCATATGCTCCTCCTGCCCTTCCCACCATCCCCCCGTGGTGTCTCCATCACCCCCGCTGCCCCCTCGCTGTCCGTCCCCCCCGGCATCTCCCCTTGCCCGCCCTCGCTGCAGGAAGGCTGGCCTCATCCTCTCGCAGCTGGGGGACCTCAGCAGCTGGTGCAATGGCCTCCTGCAAGAGCCCAAGATCAGCCTCCAGCGCTCGTCCCTCAAGTACCTCGCCTGCCGCTACAGCGAGATCAAGCCCTATGGGCTCGACTGGTCGGAGCTCAGCCGGGACCTCAAGAAGACGTGCGAGGAGCAGACGCTGAGTGTCCTTTACAATGACTATGGTGACAAGGACTACTGAGGGTTGCGGGCGCCCGCTCTCACGCTGGCCTTCCCACGGGCGTTTGTGAGGGTTTTATACATGGACCCATGGGGGGGGGAGGGTGTCGCTGATGTTTCTGGAAGCAAAAATTTGGACGGGGGTGCGAAACCAGCTGCTCTGTGCAGGACTGACTCAGTATTAATTTCTTCTTCGACTTGGCCAAAAGCCTTTCTAGTTAGAAGTCTTGTGGGACCCAGTTTTCTTGGTTTTTTTTTAATTCATTTCGCCAAGAGGTTCCTCAGCATCGGTGGAGAGGGCAGGTTGGGAGAGCACAGCCCTCTCCTCCTGCCCCATCCCTGCCCTGGCTGTGGGGACTGTCCCCAAGGGTGGGAGACACCGGTCACGGGAGAAACACAGTGACACAGCCAGGATGGGAGAGCAGGTGATGCAGGGTTGGGAAAATGGAGGCAGGGCATGCAGGTCAGGTTGAGATGCTAATGGTTATGGCTGAGCAAAACAGCCACTGGATGGCCAAGAGGGTTAGGATTTTTTGTTTTTTTTTTTTTTTTAATTGTAAAGCATGAGGTCTGGATGAGACCTGGCTGAGCGATGGTGCCATTGTGGGGCAGGGCTGGCATGGTGTCACCAGCTGGGGCGAGGAGAGAGGGGCATTGGTGAGCCCATCTTCTGTCTCATGGTCAAAGGTTCTTCTGTCATGGTCAAAGCCCATGTCTGCTCCAAGATGCAGAGTCCTCCAGAGCAAAGGCAGCTTGGCCTCAGGGCCAGTGCCCAGCTGGGCATCGTGAGCTTTCTTCTTGTGGGACCACATTCCTAGGAAGTCAACTTAAAAATCCCTTCCATTATTATTTTTTTTTTTTTAATCCACCATAATAAAGACTTCGAAGCGATGTCAAACTACTGCTCAGGAGACCCCCAGCCCAGAGACCAGCACCCAGATGGCACGGACGAGGCTGCCTTCTGCACCAGCCGCCCTGTAGCTGTGGTATAGCCCAGGTTCTGCACGGCGAGGGGAGCGGGGTGTAGCATACCCCGATGCGGCGGTGCAGGATGGTTCTGGAGGTCCTGGTCCCAGAGAGGGCTCGGTGACACGGCATGGCGGGCAGGCTTCTGGGGGTGTTGCTTGCCTGTGTTCAGGCTCACATCTGCAGCTCTCACCGGTGACTTTTTTTTAAAACCAGAGAACTGGGGTTGTCCTGGGACACTGGGCTTGGTTCAGAGCAAACTGTTCTCCAAAACCCTCTTACCAATGACAGTGTTGGAGGCAGCACACGGCTTCATTTTAGCTTCAGCTTCCAGCCTGGTTTGCAGAGGAGGTATCTCTGGACTTGCCAGCTGTGCACCTTTGATCTGGACAAGCCAGGGGGATTTTTACGATGCCTCTTCAGAGAGAAATTTCCTTTTCATTTTTTCAGTCTTGGCAGGAGCAATCTTCAGCCTGTCTCTTATGATTTTCTGCCTCATTCCTCCTCCTACCTGCCAAGGACACGGCTCGAATATTTGCGTGGTGCTGAAAGGGAGGCGGCTGTGGTCTGCAGCCAGTCACAGCCAACAGCGCTGCAATACAGTATTTGCTCAACAGCAGTTCAGTATCTTCCTGCAGGACCACACAGTGCTTTGCTCTCCCCTTCTTGCGGGCAGACCTCTCCTTCAAGGGAAGCTGGCCTGGACTGGGGAGCTGCTGGGAGTAGCCAGCAGCAGTCAGTATTACCTGGGCATCCCCGTGTCGTTTCTGTAATGGACATGTCTAGCAGGGGTCATCAGGCAAACGCCTGCTCTTTGCAAGAAAGATGTCTACTGGATCCTTTTGGCTTTCTCTCACATGTTTCTCCTTATATTTTGATGTCCCTGATGCTGCCAAGGGCTGGGGGCTCAGGGCAAGACCAGCACCGTCTCCATGCG
Organism: Phoebastria nigripes; assembly: GCA_035582835.1. Classification (NCBI taxonomy): domain Eukaryota; kingdom Metazoa; phylum Chordata; class Aves; order Procellariiformes; family Diomedeidae; genus Phoebastria; species Phoebastria nigripes. Next base: position 238,702 of record JAYKAV010000034.1, read on the forward strand.
CAGGTATACGTGGGCAGGTGATCCGTAYTGAGCCATTGCTCCTTTTCCTTTCAGCCACCGGCAGTCTTGGCCAAGACACTTTGGTTTATCCTCTTGCTTCTCCCAGTGGATGCTGAGACAACTTTTAACTTCCAGCCAGGCAGCCGTCCAGGGATGGGTAAAGGGCACCTCCGTTCAACGCCTCGGAGGGATGCTTGAACGAAGGCTGCTCTGGCCCAGACACAAGGTGGTTTCTCGCCAAGTAATACCGCTTACGTGGCCTTTATATGAAACGCAGACTGTTTTCCTTTGGGTAGCAGACTCCTCTCTTTTATTCCTTACTAGGTGCAGCAGCAGGGACGGGAGCGGTGCAGTCTGCCAGCCACTCGCTGCGATGCTGCCAGGAAAACCCTGGACACCTCATGCGTTCACACCTGCCTAGGTTACTTTTTCATCCGTCCCCAAGATTGGCGCTGGGGCTCTGCAGATATTTCTGTTCTGCTTCTGCGCTCACATTTCAAAGCCCTTGTGTGGTCAACCAAAACCCAGCAGCATCATCAGCCGGCTGGGCCGGACTCTGCTCCCTCAGCCCCAGCTTCCCCATGGGCTGGGAGATGGACCACCCCAGAGGGCGAGGGGAAAGCCACCCGTCCAAGGTCCTTCAGCAGCACCCTTGCACAGTTGGGTGGGACTCGGCATCCCCATCCCAATACGGACCACCCAGTCTGCTGGTGGGGCTGTGCTCCGCTTGGTTGACCGCCGCGGCGTTGCTGCACCCGCTGTGCCGGCAGGTCCTGCCGGCGTGGCACATCTGCGGGGCCATTTTCATGATGGCCCTGGCTTTGTGAAGGCTTCCGTCTTGGTTTCCTCGCTCTGGCTTTGCAAGTCAGAATTTTGCCCAAAGTTGGATTTTCTTGCCAAAATCCCTCAACTAAGGCATGAGCCCATCTCAGACAAATGCCAGCAGCCTGCCATGGGGGCCCAGACCGGAGTGGGGGGTTGCACCATGGCTGCAGACCTGGCCTTGGTGAGGTGGGTTGTATGGGGCATGCTCACCCAGAACAGCCGTGGGCGAGCCCCGAGGTGTGCCCTTCCCTGCAGAGCTGGCACCGTCCATGTCTGCCGTGGGGTCCCACTGTTGGGTCTGCACAGTATTTTCTCTCTTGGACTGCTGGTTCTTCCCATGCTGCCAACCACACGAAACCTGGAGAAGACACTGTTTTCCATCCATTTCTGCAACCTCCCTCGCCCCCCTGCCCTCTCTTCTTGTTTTATTTCTGAATTAATGAGCGATCATTCACTTGAGATGAACCTCTGGGTCGTTATCTTTTCTTTGCTGCACCCGTACCCCTGTAATAGCATTACTACCTTTTACTTGTCGTGGAGTTATTTAACATATAAAGATGGTTTGGTCCTTTTCTTTACAAAGATGGCTACAATTCATGTTCCTTGATGTTCTATTAAAACTCTAATGTGACGTTTTACTACTGTAGATTGAAAGTAGGGTGCTTTAGGGTGAGATAGCCATGTGGCAAGAAACACAAAACCCTTCCGGATTACTTAAAAAAAAAAAAAAAAAGGTTTTAAACAACAGCAACAAAAAAAATCATTGTAACACTATGTAAAACTCCAGATGATAATTTAACTGACTATTAAACGGAGCTGTTAGTAATCCATGGCTCTGCAAACTGGAGTGTTTGTTTATAGTTTGGTCCAGTTGATGTCATCTTTTGGTAGCGGATGAAACACTCCCAGCCTTTGAACTCGGGTGCGTCTTCACACAAGTTTAGCATTAGCCTGTCTGCCCACTGGGTTAGCCAAGTCCCGAACCACTCAGTACACATGGCCGGAGCCGTGTCCTTCACCTCGCCTTGCCTACCTGCTCTGCTGGGCATGGGAGAGTGCGGATGCCTGCAGGCACCTTCAGGTTTTGCGGGGAAGACTGCATTTACATACCCTCTGCGAGGGGCTTTCAGTCCTTGCTTTGCAAACCTCCATAGATGCTGGGAATTTGGGAGCAGAGTCAAAAAAAGCTCCTTTTAGCTTGTCTTTTTAGGGTATAAGGTGGATGGGATGGTGCTGTCTGGTGGTCAACCACCCCCTGAGAACTTCCTGGTCCATCTGGCAGACTTTTAACAGAGGACTAGCAGCATCAAGAACGTTAATGTCCTACAAACGATGCAAAAATCAGTGCCTGAGCAGAGGTGAGAGACGCAAAGGATGCCTTAAAAGTCACTTACAGTGCAGTGTTGGGTCTAGTGCTTAGGCCATCAGCACTTGTAGTGGCTGGCCCCTTGGCCAAGCCCGGTGTGCGTTGCCATCTGCCCTGCCAGATGGGTGGGAGACCTGGGGAGAGCTGGGGATTACTGCGGGCAGGCAGACAGGATGCCTGGGAGGACACGGGAGAGGGGGGATTTAGGGGCTATAGCGCACAAATCCATAGGAAACCAGACTTCATTATGTCTCATGGAACAACTGGATTTTTACTTTTTTTCTCTTCCCACTGCTAAATTGCAGGAAAATAAGCTAAAAATACACCCAATACTTTCCTTCTGCTATTTTCCATGCAGTTAAGTGCTGTGGCTGCCACCGGCTCATTGCACAATAACCTGTGGCTGTGGAACGAGACGTGAGGAGGAGGAGGAGGAAGAGAAGAAGGAGGAGGAGAGGGGCCGCGTGGCAGCAAGGCATGCCGTCGCAAGCCTGAGCTGCTGTGTAAGAAGGTCGCGGCACGGCTGGCTCATCACAGCTTCGCCAGAGCAAAATCTCCTTGGGGGCCATCTGCCTTGCAAGCAAGCCACCCCAAAAAGGAAGTGGACTGTAAAGGATGCATCACCAGCTGACACAAAATGGCAGCTTTTGAGGAAGGGTTTGGTAATGTGTGTGCATGCTGGAAATGTTGCCGTTGGTCAGCGGTCCCTATTCATCCTCAGAAAGCAGGTACCAGGAGGGATTTCTGCATTTCAGCGCATGCGTGAACAATGTGGCACCGCTGGGGCCCTCGCACAAGGCACCGTGTCCCCCCCCGATCCTGGTGTCTGCCCCAGTTCTTAATGACTGACTGCATGGTCTCCTCCATTGTAACGGCTGACAAACCTTTTCAGATCCAGTTTGTGTTGCTGAAAGAGCCACCACCCTGCTCAACCGCACGTCCCCCTTGTCTTGGGGACACAGGGGTTGGCGTCTCTTGCCTTGAGGCTGGGTGTTTGGCAGAAAGGAGGGGATGGGATGGCAAAACAGCTTGTCACTTGGCTACTGCCATAGATGGCTGCCCTTTTTGATTTAAATGCAAGACCTACAACTGGGGTCCTGGTTGCTTGGGGCTGTGGAGCCTCTCAATGCGCTGTCCTCTGTGGGAGCAAATCTAGCCCCAGTGGAAGTGCATGATTTGGGGAGCTTTACCCCAGAGAGGGTATCTGACGTCACCAGGAGATGCTGTTCCTCCTCCAGGGAGCAATGAGAGAGTCCGTGCAAAGACCAGAAGTGAAGGAGAGGCCGGTGCGGAGCAAAGGGCGGCACGTGGCCATCAGAGATGGCTGGAAGAAGAGGGAGCAGGGTTTAAAGACACGACAAGGGAAATCAAAGATAACGAGGAGGGAGACTTAGGATGAGTTGACTGTCCCCAGCAGGAGTACACCCCCTTCGGCTTTTGGGCATCTCCATCCCAGCCCCGACCCCCTGGTCATGGTGCAAGGGCCAGCACTGGAGGCAGCCCTGCCCGCAGCCCTGCCCGCGGCCCTGCCTGCGTGCCCCTCTGCATCCCCAGCCACTCCGGCGCAGGCARCCAGAAGGACCGAGGGCTTGCCGGGGCCTCGCTTGCTTCCAGCAGCAACACAAAACCAAAGCACCTCAGCTTGTTTCAATCAGGGCTGGGTACATATGGCTCTGATTGCCGGTGATGGAAAGGGCACCCTGGCCGCGGAGAGGAGGGAGGGCTGTGCAATGTGCCCAGCCGCCCCGGGGCTGGCAGGGGCAGCTCCTTGTCCCCAGGCACTCCCTGCTCACCCAGACGCCAGGGCAGCACCGGGCACCCCATGTTAGGGGCTTTTCCATCCATTTTCTCAGCCCAACGCTCCTCTCCGGGGCCCTCGACGTGCTCATGTCAGCCCTGCAGGAGGAAATTTGGGATTTCATTGCTTTCCATAGCCTTGGCATTGCCCCCTGGGGTCCAGCAGCCCCCTGGCCCCCAACCCACTGCAAGCGCTTGTGTTTTTCAGTCCTTTCCGCTTGCTCGGCCGTGACTCACCTTCTCCACCGCTTGCAAGTGAGGTGCATGGCAAAGGAAAGAGAAGTATCATCTCCTAGCATGGCTTTGGCCATTTCAAACCCTGTGCTGAGCTGTGAAACAGCAAAGGGGCTCCTTGAGGGACCATCTTGCCCCTGTCTGACGGGGGGAGAGGCTTGAAATGTCCCCAGAACTGGTCCATCGGAAATGCAGCCTGGATTTTGTTAGCTGCCATTTGTGCTTGCTTGTTCTGCTCTTGGAAACCAACCTGACTTTTTTCAGGGCCATTTTATTTGTTCAGTTGAACCTGTCTAAAAAAAGGAGGAAAAAAATACCCATAAAGTATACACTAAAAAAACCTGTACAGTGGAAAAGGTAGCAGCGGGAAGAAGAAAAACCCTGTAATCCTCTTTTCCCCAAAGTCTATAAAGAGCAGTATTTCCTCCCAGTAAACCACCCTGCGGGCCCTGAGAAAGCGACCACAGGGCAGGCTGGTCCTGTTGCAGATGTGGCCACCAGCTGGGGCCACTGTGGACCATCGTGGCTCGGTGGCTCCGTACCTGGCACCGTGGGAGACCTGGCCAGCTGGGGACCACTGGGAATTGGGAATTGCAACAGGGAAAGACTCCTAGGGGAAGAAGCCTCATGCTGTCCCTCCTCATGCCACTGGCATGAGAGCCTTCCAGTGTGGTGGGACTTTCAAACCTGGCCCAGCTGCTCCAGGTGGTCTGGAGGGGATGCCCAGGTATGGCCAGTGACACGCAGGGCTGTGGCTGCAGCAGGCTCCATGGGACAGGCAGCTTCATTGAATGCTGCAAATCCCATTTTCCAGAGCACCAGAAACACTGATTTGGCCAACTGGGCAGAGTAGAGCAGCTGTGGGCATCTTTGAAGTGAAGTCCTGACCCACGAGGGCCCCATGGATGTCCCCTGCCTTGGTGACACAGGATATTTGTGAGATTTGGGGCTGTCTACGGGAGGGGATTCAGCTGGTACTATGGCATCAGCTTGCCCTGGTCCCTCTCATGCTTTGTGCCGGTGGTGCACTGAAGCGGAGATGGGTGCCTTGGGCTCACCACCATGCGATGAGGAGGCTGGAGTTGGCTGCCTGGGCACCGTGGGCTGCCACCCACCTTGTGCAGGGCTTTTTGGTGTTTCCCAGTCCCTATGTACAAAGCTTATCTGGTTGCTTAAAAAAAAAAAATTTCCCAAAATCTTTAAGCAACTTTTTTGATTGTCTTTGGTTTTAACTCTTTTGCCAGGATGCCACTTGGGATGTCTCTCTGGCTCTGGCATGAGCCACCCTCTGCTCCCCGTCCCCAGGGAGGTGGCATGTGAAAACACACACACACACACACACACACACACACACACACACACACACACACACACTTACCCTACCTTTAAGGTGGGTTAATTACAGAAAGTGATTGGCAACGGACTAGTTTGTGGCATAAGCAGCGGAAGACCATCTGCAAAAGTGTCCTCACAGCTGGTGGCACAACAAAAGCTGGCTGGGTGGCAGCCTTGAACAGGGAGAGCATTGGAGAGGGGTGTGTGTGTCCCCAACCCAAAACCCAAAGGAGGTCTCCCACTGGGCTGGGACAGCACTGGGAGGGGGCTGGGAGAAGCCATAGTTTGGGGCAGAGGAGGGTATGTGGGACCAAGGGTGCTGGGAGCAGCCCAACCACCTCCCTCCCCCAGCCTGACACCCTCTTGGTGAAGCAAGGAGGCAAAAGAGGTGGAGGATGAGAAGATTATTTATTTTTCATAGATTTTTATAAAAAATAATTATCAAATACAAAAAAATAAAAATAGCAGCAGCCTCCRTTGTGAATAAAACCCTAAAGGGGACAAAAACCGCTCAGTGTCGCTATAGAAGAACAATATTTCGGTACGTAGAAGCTATCCGTTCATGAGAAGCACAAATCTCTATCAGCCAAGCCAGTGCCTCCAGCCCCCCCYAGTTCCCCTATCCGTGGGGCATGGCCCCTTCCCTGCACCCACTGGTGAGCAGGGATGAGCCATGGCTGAGACCAGGATTTTCACGCCAAAAGGGTAAAAATTTGGCATCTAAACACATAGGCATCTAGGTAATGCTGACACCGGGCAGGGAAGGGTTTGGCATCGCAAGATGCTGGGACTTGAAATTCTCCCATCTCCCTCTGCGTGTCAGCCTCATCCCACGTCCCCACCATCCCCACTGATGGGGGGGCTGCTGTGCCCCCCGCTCCTGCTGTGCCGAGACCCCTGAATTTCCCCTTCCCCGCGCTGGTGGAGCAGGATGGGCTGCCTGAGTTGCACCTTCTGGGGGGCATCGGGGCCAGAAGAGTCTCAAAAGGCTTTTTTTAAAATTTCCTTGTTTTTTTGGTTTGTGGCTTTTTTTTTTTTTTTTTTTTTTTTTTTTTTTTTTTTTTTTTTTAAATTGAAAAATGGATCGCTGTCAAAAAATTGCAGCTCTCTGCCGAATTGACAGTGCATTTGGGTAAAAACCCCCGGTGTTGTCACCTGTGCATGATGGGAACAGAAATGTCAGTGCATCCCTGCTGCAAGAGGAGATGGGGCCCATTGTCTGCCCCGCTGCATCCCTGCCTAGGCCAGGGCAGGCAGGAGGTGACCTGCCATGGGGTGATGGGCACACTTGGGATCAGGAAAGGGCTTGGAGAAGGACAAGGCATCTCCTGCCTGGACACTGGTGGGATGTCCAGGTGCCTCTGCCCCTTACTCCTGTCCTCCAGCCAAACATAACTTTAGGAGATGCCTGACAAAAAGGGTCGGGGGGAGCTAAGTAAAGCCAAAAGATGCCTTGAAAATCCCCAGTCTCTCCACACTGTGTCACCCTCTCTCCATTGCTCTTGCGCTGGAGAAACCCTGGCTTGGAGCCTGGCTCCACCAGCACAGGCCATGCAGGGAGGACGCAGCCGGGCAGCCTTGGGTTTCTTGGTCCCAGCCTGGGGCTGCACCAGGGCACACCGGAGTTTCCGTGCTCCTACTCTGTGGTCCCTTCTCTGCTTTCCTCTTTCTATCCCTTTTCTCTGCCTCTTTGCAGCGCAAAACCATCAGCGATAACCCCAGCTGGAGCCAGGCACCTTCCCTACCCGCTGCCTCTATGGGGCTGGGTCCAGGCTGCCAAGCTGAGCTTCTGGGAATCAACTATGGGTGGCAAAGTTTCTAGCTGGGCTTCTTTGGGACTAGAAGGGAATCTGAAGATCTTCAGTTAGTGCCTACAGGAGCAAGAGACTCGTGAAAGTCAGTGACTGTATGTCTACCGTGATGGGCTCGGCCACAGAGATAGTAATAAGGAAAATCTCAATGGGAAAAGATGATGCTCAAAGTCTCCTGACAGGTCATTCGGGTCCTGTCTCTCCTTACATTACAGGGTCTGGTCTCCTCCGAGAACTGCTGACAACACTGTCGAAGCTCATGTTTGGAAAGGAGACGTGGGGAAAGAAAAGAAGGACCACCTCATTGTCCTTCATTCAGAGCATCATGGGTTGCCCACTCCATCCCTTGTCTAGTTGGGTGCGCAGTGGCCAGGGGGAGCGAGGCAGAGGGACCGTTGCGTGTCTTTGCTCCTACTGACCACGCGGTGATCCCCACGGACACGTAACCCTTCCCAGAGGGCTCTGAAATAAYGGGTGATGGGCATCTGCAGTGCCCTTCGGGGCAGCAGCGCTAACCGTACCTGCCGTGCTTGCTGGGGTGATGCAAGGGCACAGCAGCGTTTCTTCTCAACCTCAAAATACTGACCCAGGACCCTAAGCAGAGCAAGGCAAATCCCAAGGGCAAAACTTGGTGCCTACAAGATGCCAAGAGCACCTTGAGGTCACAGCCTCCACGTCGCCTGCCTGGGGAGCTCTCTCCTGGCGTGGCCTGGGTGTTTGGCTTCTCTCTCTGTCCTTCTTCCAGCTCCTTCTCAGCAAGGAAGGGGAAATTCCCTGCTCCTCCCGCCCTGACCTGTGCTTTTCCCAATGGTTTGTACTTCACAGCAGCATGGGTGTGTGACAAAGGATATCCTTTCTCAGCTTCATCAAGAGCAAAGAAAATATAATATATATTTATATATATTATATATATATGTATATATATATATAATTAAGTTTAAATATTTGCAGAGAGATCACAACTACCTCGACCTTGCTAAAAGAAGCCTGTACAGCAGAGGGGGGTGAATAGTGACAAAATCCAGAGCAAAGACAGACACCCAGACGCCGGACCAGGACAAACGTCCGTGGCAGCATCTGGGCTCTCRGCGTGGAACCCAGCCCAGCGCGTGGCCCAGGCGGTGCCGGACCCCTGGCTGAGCCCCTYGAGCATGCACCGGGCCCCCGTGTCCCGGCTGGGTTCGGGAGGGAGCAGCGATGGGGAGGGGACCGCCACGCGCCTGCCCTCCCGCGCCGCAGCCCGCTGGCTGCTCGGTGGCCTCGACCCATCCCCTCTGTGCGCAGTCGCCATCCCCCTGCCCGGCTCTTCCTTACGCCTCCTGCCCCCTCACACCCCGCCGTTCCCCAGCRGCCCCCGTTGCTGCTCCTTCGCTCCTCCGGCGCTCGCCTGACCGAGAGAGGCCCTTCGTGGTGCCGCTACTGGTTCTCCTCGGCCGCCGGGTCGCGGCACGTGCATTCGTCCTGGTCACAGTCAGCAGCAAACGGGATCACCTGGGGGGACCGAAGGGAGATGTAAGCCTCTGCTTTGAGATGCCTGGCTCCTGGCACCCCTATGCCCCTGCAAGCCCTCTCCACCCCGGTACGGACGGACAGACACTTTGGGCTGCCTGATGTTGTTGGCATTGTGGAGACTGCCAGGTTCCACGCTCACTGAGAAATGGGCTCTGATACAAGCTGTCCCCGGCTGAGTTTTATTCTTAGCATTTTCCTTTTTGTTAAGTTGTGTTTCAAATTTTGCAACCAAGGGTCAGCCTGAGTCTTGTGCCCCAAATGTCAAACCATGGGGAGAAGTCTCCCCTGGTGGGTGTGAGACATTTGGACTAGGGCTTGCAGTGGTGAGGCACCTCTAGATTTCAGTTTTACTTTGGCCCCTGTTAGAAAGCCCCCCATGTCTATGTCTGAGCCCATGGACCTGTCCTTCAAGCTACTCCTGGCTCTTCCAGGTTCAGCAAAGCATGAAGGTAGCATAACCTCATCTTCTGCATCTCTTGGAGGAACTCAACCAAGCTCCCAGCTGCAAAGGCTGGCCTCCACACTAGCTGATATAGGAGCCAGGGTAGATGCATACAGTTCTTGTGCATTATGGATTAAGAAAACCCAGGCAGGCTGGAGGCTGTGTGAACAGGAACGGCCTTCAGTGGGGCAGGCAGTGGGTCCGTCTAGGGCCACCCACAAGCTGTGCTGCTTTGAGACATCCCATGCAGGTAGAGAGGCTCATTGCACATTGCTTTCTCTACAACAACTGTATGTGGCCGAGCAAGCTTATGCCACCTTAGCTGGTGGCAGCAGAGCAAGGTGGGAGGGCACCAGCAGAGCATCTGGCTCCTGGTTGACAGTTGACCAGTCATGGGCCATGGGAGCTGAGAAAAGGGTTTCCTCCAGAGGTTTTATACACACCAGGCTCAGAGCCAGTTTTTCTTACTGTGGAAGCACATTTGATTTTTCACAGCCTGGGCCAGTGGGAGGCTGGAGTGGTTTTTTGGTGTTTAAACCCCATATTCCTGCATCTGGCTTAACAGAGATGTGCTGGAGGCTTGTGCCGCGGGAGATCTGGGACCTGTGGGGGATGCGAGCTGGGGCTGGGTCTCCTGAGAGCCATGGGACTGAACCCCCCCACCTTCCACTGAGAACTCGTCCTTTATTTTGGCCAGAGATCCAGATGTCTCAGACCTCCTGACAGCCATGCCTTGCTCTGAGATGTCATGATATCACTGTAGAGGTTTCACTCATCACTTGGATGTAAAGCCTTTTCTCTCCTATCTCAACTGGATCTTCCCAGGATTTTATTTTTCCTTTTCTCTTGTATGTGTATGCGTGATGAAAGGAAAAATGATTCAAGCTCCACAACAAAGATGAGAAGATCCAAATTCACATATTTTTGCCGTGAGAAATTATCTCATGCCCTATGATTTGTTTTGCTGTTGGATATGCTTAGGAAGGATGGGCTGTGAGTGCTGGATAGCAAGGTAGGTGGGAGGGGAGGTTGTGATGGGAGACAAAGAAGGGTCTGTGCAACCCCAATGCCAAGTTGCTCCCTCTACGCTATTCCTCCCTCCTTCCCTCCCCAGGAGAATTGGGAGGGAAAGACAGCCCATAGCAGACGCCAATGGACTGTACCAAAAATCCCCTGAGATTGCTCAGTTATACGACAAGGTGACTTCTGACTCACCATGGCTAGCACTACATCCTATGGAAGTCATTTCTTTGGGACTTGTTTCCCAAAACGAGAGGGAATCCCGTGAACCTCAGTGGGAGCTGGGCTGAGCTTTCAATCCCGCTGGCCCGAGTCCAAACCCCGCTGTTAACCAGTGGGATAATGTCTATCAGCTTCAGCTGGCTTTGGTTTAAAATCATGGGTTTGTTCTCCATTCATGGGAGAATTGCATTGCAGGCTCAGTTCCACGGCCAGCAAAGCTGAAGAGCATGGCTAGCAGTCACCGCTTAATCCTAAATCCTGGCCAGCGCCACAGAAGATGCTCACTTACCTTCCTGGAGGACAGTGTGGAGGAGCAGCAGTCACCCCCGTCATACTGGCAGTATGCCCGGTTGTTGATGGTGTCGCACCAGCCGTCCGCTTGGAAGGGCTAGGCAGAGAAAGACTTGTTTGTCTTTGCTGAAAGGGTTGTTCAAAAGCATAAGGTTGCCCCCAAAAGCAGAGATCCCAAATCCTCAGCAAGGCCCCTGTGCACCTCTGATAAGGGCGAAGACCCAATTCCACCATGCACAACCCCCTCTTCAAAGCCAAAGGGCACCAGAAGACTGGTATCCCCGCTGGTGTGTATGGAGTAGTGGGTGCTCAGAGGGCAGCAGCTGCAGCTTGAGGATCAGGGAATTGTGTCAGGAAGCAAGAAAGCAAATCCACATCGCTAGAGAGGGCCCCAACCTGAACGCCACAAGTCCCCATTCCCATCTCACTCAGTGCTTCTCCACAGAGTCCATTGCCACCCAACTAGGAGTCAGTTCACCACCTCATCTGCTCATCCACCTTCTCACACCACTCTCATGTGTCTCCACTGTAATCCAGCTCTCTGCATGTTCACAGCTGGGGCAGGGCTCTGTACGAAGCTGACTCAACTCTTCTCTCCAACACCCCTCCTCCCAAAGAGCTTGACTCTGAAGTTGAGCTTGGTGACCTGGCTTGGGCAGCTAAGCACAGAGAGGCTGTTACGAGGATCGATAGAGCATCCTGCTAGAGGATCAATCTCAGGAAGGCAGGTGCTTTATCTGCCTTGGACTACAAGAAAGGTTCAGCAAGGTCAGGAGTCTCCCAGAAGTACTTGCACTCAAGCCAAGCCAAGCATTAGCAAGAGCTGGTTGGAAGAACTATGCCTTTTCCAGAACGCTCTTGCTCTGGCTCTGACCGTGAGGAACATGTCTCCAAATTCCTCTAGACCCTCCACTGGAGGCTCTAGCCCTGTCCACAGCACATGGCTCCACCAAACCTTGCCAGGTTGGACTACAAGGCTACTTATCTGGTGGCCAGCTGGGACAAACTAGATCTTCATTAAGCACTACCTCCCTGCAGGCAAAATCCAACTCTGGATTGAGCAGAGAGGGCACCAGCCTACTGATGACCAGAAATATTGGCAATGGGGCCACATTCCAGCTTCAGTCTTGGCCATCTTCCTCCTCATTTCTCTTCTTCGTGGCCCAAATCTCATCCTCTGTAAGGAAATCATATGGTTGAGTGGTGGGGGATTTTGCATTGCCAAAATAATCATGGCTCCTCTTTGCATGGCACAGCCCAGTGCCCTTTGCTGAACCGTCGGGTCTGCCTGGACAACTGGGGATTTGCAGAGCCCATATTGCCTTGGTGCAGCTCAGATAAATGCTCCATCGTTAACAAGCCTTCTTTACTTTCAGCTCTAACACAGAAACAGAAAGCTATGGCAGCAGAATAGCTTTGTGTCCAGAAATGTTAAATGGCACAAGCAGCCATTCAGAAATCCATTTTATTGTTGTTTAGTTACATGAGTCATCTGATCAGAGAAGAGAAACAAGCAACTGGGGCTGAGAAGCAGCCAAGTAGGGGTGAGAAACAATGCCGTGCGACTGGTGCAACCAAACAACRTACATGTGAAGCACTTGCAATGAACTGTCAGGAACGATCTGCAGCCGAGGTTTATTTATCACAGATACACATCAGCACTGCCAAGCAACAACCAAATGTGCTAACAGAATGGAGAGGCCATTCATTAACCAAGTGATTAGTAATGAAATGCTTCTCCCGCTCCAGGCTCTGTGATGGTAGCTACTGGCCCAAGCAACCATGGCCAACCTCCAGGAGGACTGCTGTCATCAGAAAGGGCTCTTGGTGGAAACCTGGCCACCCCTTTGCTCATGGAAGCAGCCGACCCATTTCACTGGATCTGGTGGCCCCAAACGACAACTGGGCTTCAGAAAATACCTGGACCCAGCCTTTGATGGACACTCGCCCGTAGCACCCCTAAACCAAATGACAGCCAGCTGAAAAATGTCACCGCACTGCGATAGCCCTGCATCCACTGCGCCGAAGCCGATATGCAGGACTGGTGATAATGCCAATAATTCACATGAAAAACCCATGCCAAAACCAGGGAACCGATGTGGCTTTTTGTCATCATAACTCACAAGGAACAGAAACGGGCTCAACGCAGGCTAATGTCACTTTAGGAATAGCAGCAGGGATTATGGCAAACCACCGAGTCTGTCTGTGCTATCACTACCACAGTCCCCAGGCAAAATCCAGGCAGCCACAGAGAGATTGCATTTGCCTGGAAGATCTCACAAGAGAAGAAGAAAAAGCACACCTCCCTACCGTTGGGAAACTGAGGCACAGGCGGGTTAGGTAGCTCACTCAAAACCAAGAAGGGATTTGGCTCCCATCATTGCTGTTGCAAACCATGTCCAGAGGAGACCAGGGTGCAATTTCATCAAGGCAATAAGGTTAACACTCCTCCTCCACTGAAAAGCATCAGTGGGTCTTAAATGATGGTGATCAAAGAAGGTCTCTGAGCCACAAAGCAGCTTTGAGCACCGGGAGGGCCAGGGCAGGGATGCTGGGGCTGGCCAGTGCAGGGATGCAGGCAGGGGACCGGCCAGGGCCGCTGGCAGGGAAGAGCTCTTCTGGGTGTGATTTGCTTTTGCAGCCTTCCACGCGGTGGAGTTTTTCCTTGAGCTTTGCTCCATATGTCATGACTCACTGGCAAAACAACGCTTCGGTAGTTTCCATGCAATTATGGGGGGGTTTGCCCATCCCGGCTGCACAGGTCTGAAACGGTTTCCAGATCTTGTGTGCAAGGTGGGGGGAGGACAGAGACAGGGACAGGACGGGGAAGGAGAGGCTCTCAGTTTCTCTCTACACCTATTAGGGCTAATTGCCCCCTCCTCTCAACCCGCCGGAGCCCATACCCCACCCTAAACAAATACAGGCTCCTATGGCAACACTTGTTGGGGAAACTTAACAACTCATGCTCCAAATTACATTGGAAAAACATACGAGGGGAAAATAAAAAATGACTAATTGGACTCAGGGTTCAAGAGAGCCAGGCACAAGGTTCGGGGACCGCTGTCCCTGCTCCTCACCCAGCACCTGGAGAACACAGTGAATCCCGTTGCTTTGCCTTGTCAAGGATTTCCAGCTGGTTTCATCTTTGCAAGCAGAAAGAGCAAAGTAAGGTGCTGGTGGGTCACCCTTGAGGGCACAGGTGCCCTCCTACTTGCATCGGTCTCATTTTGGTCTTGCAAGAGTCAAGGCAAGGGAGGACATGGGCAATGCAATRTACTAAGGGCAGGTGATGTGAGAGAGGAAAACCTGTACAGACTCTGTTCAGCTGTGCTTGAGCCGTGTGGCTCTACAGAAAGCAATGCCAGCGGTGGGAGAAGGGAGGTTTGCCCATGTTGGTGACTCGTGGAAACACCCAACGATGTTTTAAGATGCTGGCAGGAAGAAAAACCACACCAATGGCCAACAGTGCCGTGCAAAGGCAAGGGATGTGATCCGGGGAAATGGCCAGCTGGGTTTCATTCACCAGAATATGCATCCTCCAGCACAGGGGGAGAAAGGGCTGGTTCAAATGGCTCAGATAAACTGGGAAAAAATGAATAAGGTAATTGCTGCAACCACTCTGTGCCGCGTTAAGTGATAGGGAGCTGCTCAGCTAGGCAGCATGCCACCGAGGCAGCTAGCGAGCCGGGCTGTGTCAGCGAATCTCCCCGGTCGCGCCATCCGTCTTCCTTGTTTATTCAGACAGGAGCTTCATCGGGGCATGTGTTAGCACGTGGAGGTGCAGCATCTGGCACTGCCGGGCCAGAGCCCTGCGCTGCCGGCACAGAAATAGTAACTGCGAATCAAGTGCTTGGCAATTTAAATAGGCTAAAAAAACACATGCTCTCAAAGCTGGGAATAGGCACAAATGAAAAGAGAAAAAATTAAGTTTAAAAAAAAAGCAGAGGGGAAAAATATTGCAGGCAAAGGAGGGATGTGAGAAAGGACTGGTTAGATCCCTCTGCATCCCGGGCAGAAGAATCTCAGAGGGCTCGGTGGTGCCGATTCTCTCGAGGCTGCCGGAAGATGCCATGCAGGGAGCAGCATCTGCACATGGCATTTTTCCACTGTCCCTGCAGAGTCCCCGGGGCTGGGGCCGAGCTGGCTGGCTCCCTCCCTGGAGCTGGCGTCCTGCCCGGCGGGGAGCCCCCAGTGCCATCGGGGAGGTGGGCAAGGTCCAGACACTTTTCTTCAAATCCACCTTATATGTAGGTTGATTCACTGCAAAAGAGCACGAAAGGGTGCGACAGGGTGAGGGAAAGACGGAGCATGAAGAATAAATCACAGATGCCATCAGTATTGTACATATTTTGCTGCTGCGTCATGGGTGCTTGATGAACATTATTTCCCAGGAATGCAGGTTTTGCTCCGGTCGAGCAGACCTGAAGGCCCGGTACCTTGCTTTTGGCAATGACCCATTCCAGATGCTTCAGAAGAAGGTGGAAAAAAGAAAAAAAAAATTCAGCGTGCACCTGGCCAATTGTGTAACCAAAGAGCTGAAAGGCTCTTCTGCGCTGCCGCTGGGATGGAAAGTGCTTGCGATTTCAATCTGCCCATAGCTAGAGAAAGCCCAGATCCCAGTTTCAGGGGATCAAGTCCAGCCTTAATAAGCAAAATGTTTCCTCCCAGCCTTCATGAGGCTGTGCAGGTCCTGGGCTTTGCAACGGTGCTGATCCCATCCAAGGAGGGTGCRTAGTTTGCTTTCATACTGCTTCTAAGTCAGCACGGATTTTGCTGTCCTTTCGTCCTTCCCTTTGGACATCAGTATTTTGGGCATTGACCTCGGACCCTTTGCATGCTGAGACGATCACATGCGACCCTGCAGCTGAGGTAGTGCAGGTATCTTCGTCCTTCTCAGCTGTCGCTCTCAAAGCAGCCCCAGAGGAACAGGGGAACCATCATTTCAGCAGGGGAGACAGGCAGGGACCAGCCCTGGAAAAGCCGCCGTGCTGTCAGACCCATGCCTCGTGCATCAGCTTCACCGCTGTTAACTCTGCTCTTGCGATAGATGAGTCATTAGTGATGGAAAGATCGGTTGGAGGAGACAGGAGGGAGACGGTGTGGCAGGGAGACAGGAACAGGACTGGGTGATAAACCTCTGCTGGAGAAATGTCTCCCCTCCCTGTGCACATGGTCTTCCAGGAGCCAGCACCTTGCAGGCTTTTCAAAAGCAAGCCCCCAAAGTCATCAGCACGTGCTCAGCACCAGAAACGAGAAAGCAGCAGTAGCCAGGGCCAGGCTCTCACCTAGCACAGCTGGAAACCCCTGCCCATTTGGCGGCAGAGGGATGTCAGCCCAAACCAGGGCTCACAGAACCGCGAGATATATACCTTGAGCTGCCCCAGAGCTGGAGACYGCTGCAGCTTCAGGGGTCTAAGACATGCAAGAGAAGCCACGTCCCAGGCAAAAGCCGCTGCATGTGGCAGGGGGGAGCAGGCAGGGGTGCGTGGGGGAAGGAGAGCACGAAGGGGCTGCAGCAGCCCTCGGCCAGGGATAGGTAGAGGGCAACTTCTCCCCTCCGGATGCTTTTCCTTCCTTCCCACCTCAGCCCCTAGCCAAGATGATTCAGAAAGCTCTGGGAGGTCCCTGGGAGGACTCGAAGAGTACCCAAAGCCTTGTTAAAAGTCTGGTTCACTTAAAGCCTCTATGCATCCACCACCCCAGCTTGGGTCCCTGGAAATTCCCCCTCCCATCCCTGTCCGCATCCCTCCAACATCACTCCAAACCACTGTTTCCCTACAGAAAACTGGGGCTGGTGTCAGTCCCTTCAGCCGCAGACGTGGCAGGAGCTAGTTAAAGCGATGCTATAGCACAGTGTCCTCAGGACACATCCCTTTCCTCGCGCACACACGCACACACACACTCTCACGCTGGTGAGGCAGAGCGCCCAGCCATTCTTGGCTCCCCCTGCTTGCCCAGGGAAGTTGACTGGGAATGCAGACTGTGGGAAGAAACGACAATGTTCATTGTTTGGATTAAATATTTTTCTTGGCCCTCTCTCTGTTGCAGTGTGTCTTTTATTTTATTTTTTTTTTCCTCCCCCCCCCCCCCACACCCCAAGCACATTCACTTTCCCTCTCTCCTTCCTGAGGCTCTCCGGCACGCAAGGAGGAAATCAGTTCTAAAAAACACAGAGAGGGACAGAGAGGGAACAGGGCTGGCTTCTGCTCAAAAAACTTTTTGGGATGCCTCGCTGCCCTCAGCAATTCCGAGCAGCAAGCGAGCACTACCTGGCCCGTCGCAGCGAGGGAGGCAGGGCGAGCACCGCTCAGAGGAAGAGAGCTCTAGAAATTTGGCAAGAAGCACCTGGGACAAAGTGGCCTGAAGAAAAGAGAAACAAATTCCTACAAACCCAGCACTTCATCCACCATTTTAACTTCTCCTAGTTTGTGTCCCCTGAGCTGTTCCTGTGCCCCTTTTGAATCATGGTGGCTGTCCCCTGGAGCCATATGCCTACAGGATGGCTTGCTAGGAGACATCGTGGACCTGCCCCATCACCTCAAACACGGCTAGAAAGCAAAAAGGAGAAATGCCGGTTGTTTCACGAGCTTGCTGGCGTCCCTGAGCCACTCACTCGCAGGCTCAGCATGCAGACTGCTTTCATCACGTCTCAGGTCTTCAGGAACATCTGCTCCAGCTTCAACATCCTTCCCCCCAGGGCTCACTAAGGAAACAGAGACCTGTTGCTTGAGAAAGTGCTCCACATACTCTAAGAAATATTTCAAGGAAGAGGTGACAGGCTGGAAGGTGGCATCCTGCTGTCTGGTTTCAGCCTATGTGCCATCACTTGTACTGCCATGCCCAAGGCAAGCCACAGCCCAGCTGCCAGCAGTCTTGGTATGCAGCTTTAGGTGTTCTTCAGGACAAAAGGGGTCCTTTGGACATGGGTTTCCTGCAAGCATCTGGGCCCTGTTTGAAATCAGTCTGGATTGAGTTTGGACAGGATCAGTGGCTGAAGGGGGATGAAGAGCCCAGAGGTTAGATTGCTGCTTGGCCTCCAGCCTGAATGCTGCTGTAGATGGCCATACTACTGGGAGAGCAGGTCCTTGCCTTCATAGTATCTGAAAGTGCTTCTGTGTCGCAGGCCAGGATTTGGTTTGGACACACTTCTGCAGCAGAAGTGAGTATGTGGCACTTTGGGCTACTGAACAGGGATGCGTTTCTTCTCCCCTGTCCTGCTCTGTGCCTTGTTCCTCAGGGACCCCATGCCTCAGCAGACAATGATCTGGAAAGGGCTTTGCACAGTCCACGGAGACAAGAGTAAAGAAATGAAAGCTGGTGTAGATAAACACCACATCAGAGCAATTCTTTGCTTCCATAAAAACATCTCTGTCCATGATCTATTCACGGCAGGGTCCTTAGCTTCATCCTTTTTATGCCCTGATCTCAGTGCTAACAGGAGAAGAAAACCAGAAACAGGAAAGAACAAGCAAAGGGGAGCACAGGAAGATGCCGTGTGTCGATAGTGCTCCTGGCAAGCACGGTGGCTCCCGGAGGTGGGTCCCCAGCAATGTCCATTCCCAGGGCTGCTGCTGCACACACAAGAGAAGCCAGGACTTCCCATGCCACGAGCACCAGCCTGCGATCCTGCCCTCAGCAGCTCGTCTGCTGCCATGGATTAGATCTCCTGCCAAGCCGTTTGTGCAAAATATGTTGCAGGATAGAACGGGTTATGGAAAACAAGCCCTGAAAACCACAAGGGCCTCCTGACCCACTTGTATCTGGTTTCTGCCAAGTTCTTGTTACAGATCTTAAACAGAAAGAAAAACAATGTACGAGGGATGAAGGAGCTGAAGGGGAATGAATATTCGTGTTGGAAGAGCAGTTGGCTGGGCTACGCTTGGGGATGTTTGTTTATTATCAGAAGCGACTCATTGATTTTTATTTCAGTGGGTGCTTTCAGTGGTTTTCCACTCCCTCTGTGTCACTGGCTGCACAACTGTGACCACTGGGAGAGGGGAAAGTGGGACGTGGACAGGGATGGAGGGATGGCACCTGAGCTCTAGAGGCCAGAGAAGCAGCCATAGGTTGGGGCATTCCAAGTGCAGGCCAGCCTGCACAGCCACAGGTTGAGGGAACTGAGGCTGCTTCCACCTCTTTGGGTCTCCACCACCACTGGTGTGGTGCCTGGATGCTGTGGTCCTACCTGAGCCAAAAGGCTCCTGTCTTTTGGGGCTCTGTAAGCCTGTCCCTGCAGGCAGGAGAGCTGCGCCTGTCCTTGCACCATGCTGGTGTGTGATCATTTTGTTTCCCTCTGTTTGCTTTGTCTCTTAAGAAAATGAGGTTTCTACAATCACACTCCATGTGKGTGCAGGGGACAGAGATCTTCTCACACTTTAGGAAAAGTATGCCTCAACTGAACATTTCTTCAGGCTCATCCCCCAAAAGGCTATATCCCACGCTAAGCAGCCCGTGCTGCTCATGCCAAGAGCAGCATGAAAATGTACCCAGCAGGTATGTAGAGAGCTTGCCTTCCACCTCCCCAGCATGAAGGGCTTTGCCCTCACAGGTCAGGGGCCAGACCTGATCCAGAAGTGACCACTACCTGCAGTCCACGCTCCTTGTACTCCCCCACTAGTGACACTTGCTGCGTTAGGCACGGTGGAAGGCATAGCCCTGCCGGGTCCCTTTCAGTATCTGTTTGTGGACCTGATGTCCACTAATTTGTTTAATCCCCTTTTGAACTTAAAGCTACTACTCACCCCTGCAGCCTCACTTGGCAGCCAGTTTCAGAGTTCAGTGCTCACTGTGTCCAAAGTACTTTCCTTCACCTGTTTGAAACGACCCCCTTGCCAGTCTCAGTGAGTGCTCCCCAGTTCTGCATTCACCTTATCCAGCGCCTCTGTGACTTGGCAAACCTCCAGTAGTCTCCTGCTCTCCAAAATGAAGAGTCCCAGCTCTTTTAGGGTCTCCCTGAAGGGCAGCTGTGGCATCCCCTTAATAATTTTGATTGCTTTTTCCAATTCCGCTGCGTACTCTTGAGATGTGGAGGCCAACATGTCCTRTACTATCCAAAATTTGAATGTACCAGAATCTAGGGCAACTCATCGGGTCCTGTTTGGTCACCTGGATCACATGGGCTCGTAGGCTTTGACAAGACTCCTGAAGGAAGAGCAGACACACGGTCTGCCTCTTGCCTGCTTACAAGAACAGTGGTCACATCTAGTAGGATCCTCTCCACGTTTTCAAAGCCAGATAGCAGAGAGAGGAAGAGTGCAGACTGGATAAAGGTGTCGTGAAACACTCCCACAGGSACAGGAGATAAGATAATGATGATGTGAGCATCACAGGAGGGTGACTTTAAATTCTGGCCATGCTGAGATACCCAGTTGCTCTAGAAAGTCTCCTTGGAGAAGCTGGGGTGCCTGTAGTCCTCATTGCCTTAAGCCCCAGGATAGCAGAAGAGGATCTCTTTCCCAGAGTGGAGCATCCCACCAGCATCATGTTTCTGCCTGGTTTCCTGTGCTGAGCTTTGCCATGGTACAAAATCAAAGCTCCCGGGTCTGGGAGGAGGGACAATCARGGGGCCCCAGCCCCATCGGTTGTGAGGAGCAGAGGCAGCTGCCTGCAGCTGGACCTTGGCTGCAGTGCTTTGCCCAGGGAGCGAGTCGCACCCTGTCTCCCATCACATTAAAGCACAGTGGGACCCTGATTGTAGATGAGACTTCCTACCATCCCTATCGCATATGCCTTCAAAGGGGTTAATTCTGGCTGACAAGTGCTGGACACGAGCCACAGATGTGCTGAGGAAGGGTTTTGTGGATGCTGGTGGGAAGAGCCAAGGATCCATCRGGGTCCTTGACTACCTGTTGGATCGAGAGACTGGAGAACAACTTGCAACCACAAACACGCTTCAATCTCTGTCTCATCATTTCCATTGTAATACCTCAGGAAAACCATAAAACAGGGAATGGATTAGCGTTTTACGATTGTGATAACGTGACCAGCAGCACGCACAAGGGCAGCGAGACCTTGTCCTCATGCGGGGAAGACCTGAGAAATTCCCAGCGGCTCATGCTCACGACAGCTTTCTGGTATGGCCCATCTTCACCCAGGGTGTGAAGCAGAGACCTCAAGCCAAAGTCTCTGCGTGTTCCCACAGCGTGCAGGCAGGGCTGCTCAGAGCAAAGCACAGCAAAGCCAGCCTCAACCAGAGAAGGCACTGAGTCACATCAGGAAGGAATTGCTACCCTCCAAGGCAGATCATAGCTGTAGCAGCTCTTGTCCAACTCCTTCCATACCAGTACAAAGCTCTGCCTACCGGTGGTCTGTCCAAAGCATGCTGCCTTAAATCCCTTGCAATTAACCCTTTGCTACCTGCACACAATGATGAAACAGAGCTGGAGGTGGGGGCAAAAATAATAAAAGGTTGGGAGACAGAGGGGTACAGAGCTGGTGAGTTGCATGGACTAGGAGATGCTCTATAGCAGCCAATGTTGGCCACGCTCACGCATAGACTGTTTTGGACTATGGCAGGAATAGTCCACGGGAGCAGCCTAGATTACTTTACATGCTGTCTCCTCCTCTGAAGTCAACAGCCTCACTTGCTCTTGGGCACAGGAGGATAGCTGAGAGGTGGTCATCTCGGGATGGCTTGGGAGAACCCRCCCCAGATGCTGCAAACACCTCCCTCCCAGCAGCCGAGCACACCACCAGGTCCACGACTGCCTCCTCCCAAACCACAGCAGGGAGGAGGGGTTTCTCTCCTCCTCCACTCCCCTCTCCACCCAACCCCAAGCCCCCTCCTCTCCCCACCCCGCCGGTGCTGCCATCTGTTTTTCTACTGATGGCAGGGGATTAGATGTTCCTCTGGCCCTCGAGAGGCAAAGCGCTCTCGGCACTAACTTGTATTCCTGACGGGCTCCTGGAAGGGTTTGCATCCCTCCCTCCCTCCCTCACCCGCTGAACTACGTGCCTCCGCGCTCCAGGGATGGGGAACTTGGCAAGGCACAGCGAGAGACCGGGAGGCAGATGGACAACCAGATTAATGGGAAGAGAAGGGAGGTGGGGAGAGGAGTGAGAGGGATGAGCAGGCAGGCTGATCTGCTGCCAGCGTACAAGAAAGATGAGCGAGAATCCCTCTAATGCCATCGCGTGATGACCTGAACTTTCCAATGCGAGGCAGGGCTGCAGCTGAGGCAGGGGAGGTTGAGGCTTGGCTGCTGCTGCCATGCCCCAGCCCAAAGTGACTCTACCAGGGAGAGACGGTATGAGCAGCCAGGTGGCCTGGATTTCTCTTACGTAGGGTTGTTCTCCTCACTGAGGCGTCCAGATGAGAAAGTTACCTCATCCAACACGCACTCAGCAGTCAATGGAGAGACAACGGCATCTCCGAGGGATGACTCAGACCTGAGGTGAACTGGACAGTCCACTGGAACAGCATTTCACTGCCCAGTGGAAAGCAGAGGCTGGGCTCCTAAAGGAGGTGCCTCCAGTGAGGGATTGCTGTGAAATGAGGAGGAACCCGGGACTAAGATGTCCCACAGACATAGCAAGTCAAGCTGAACCATGTCAGACCCAGCAGGGGCTGTGTTCTGCAGGGGCAGAACATTTCTTGTGCAGGTAAATGAAGGGGAGAACAAGAAAAGGAGATATGAGGATGGGGCACCACGCAGCAAGGACACATTACAGGTTGTATTCCATCTCTACCCAACTCTCACTGTCTGAAATCTCCACATCCCGCAAGAGATTGGGTCCCAAGTGAAACGGCCTCCGAGAACTGCAGTGCTTTTGGTCACAAGGACGGAGGCAGGAGAGGAATAGGAATGAGGGTGGAAGCCAGCTCAGATGAGGTGGAAACAACATTCAGGGCATCTTCTGTGGTCAAACGAGGGGACTGGTAACACCTCCCTTCTTCCCAGTGCCGAGCAGCAGCTCCCAGAGCAATGTTTTGAATGAGACACTTTTGGTAAGAGTTATTCTTTATGGCAAGACAATGACTACTATAAAACACATGTGGAAAAAATGTTATCTAGGAAGACTTGGCTTATCAGTCAAACCTTAACAGCCTGCAGCATCGTAGAAGAAAACCCAATGAAAAGAATAATCAAAGACATGTATGTGAGAAGTGAGGAGAAGGAGAACAGGGAGGCGGCAGCTGTGAGCTGTATCAAAAAGGAGAGCATCAGGGTGAAAGAAACTATCTGAGGATGAATCTTCATTAGTATTACAGTGAGTGGCTGTGACCTTAAAAATAGGCCTGTGCTGATGAAATTGCTAACGAGGAAGAAGGCATTGTTCTACAGAGGAGGATCAGGATATCTGACAAATAGTTAGATGACCCGAAGGACTAGAAAGAGAAACAGGATGACATTCACTTGTATAAAATTGAAGGGCAAGCTCTTGTACTGATGGTGAAACATCTGCTGTTAGCTTGGAACTCATCAGTTGGAAACAAAAGAGGTAGAGAAAGATCTGGGTGTACTTGCTGACCTCAGGATATCTCTGAGCTGCCAGACAGATGCAACTGCAGAAATAACAGATATAGTCCTGGGTCCTATCAAAAGAGACATTTCCAGCACAAGAAAGCTTTGTGCAGGGCTTTGGTGAGACCTCAGCTGGAAGAGTATGTACTGCTTGGTCATTCCTGATAAAAGATTAATTGAAAGCAGAAAAGGCATTAAAAACTCTATAAGGATGAAGAGCATGGACTCTCCATCTTCTGGTAGGGCACTGCAAGATTTTGGCTTGCTTAACCTCCTGTATGCTAAGACTGCTTTCTAGGTTTGCTTTCTAAGAGTAAAAGGGGATGACAAGCATCCAGGAACAGAAAGAGGTCATGTTGGCCATGAGCATGTTTGGGTGGCCAATGAGAAGACAGTGACTGTTACTGTGAGATGCTGGGATTTCAGGTAGTTGGTCACACTCGCGCGCTCTCTCTCGCTCTCTCTCTCACACACACACGCACACACACACAAATAAGCTAGCATTTTTCATCGTCCCCTACAGGACCTCTTGCTGAAGACACAGACCCAAGGTGAGATGCAGGAACCATAGTGGAGGAAAGGCTGGGGTCGATCTGGTGTACCTGAGCCTAAGGGAGCATCCTCACACCTGTGTCGGCTTTCTCTCACTTGAGCTGCGCAGGAAGGGAAGAAGGAGCACCTCACACCCCATCTGTTTCTTTTTTGGAAGGACCAACTCCCAGAGAGCACAAGGAGCAATTCTCCCTTGCTAGCAGGAGAACCATAGATAGGATCACCACAACCATCTGGACTGCTCTTCCACATAAGCCCATCCTACTTCAAATACATCACCCCAGAGCTGAGCTAAAAGATGTGGTTTAGAAAGAGAAAGACCTGGAGCTCCCAAAACTCCAGAGGATCCATCGCTAAGCTCTGGTACTCAACCATCAAACACTTCTCTAGCACACAGCACCTCATTCCCCTGCGCTTGCAGACCATGCCTTGCAGTAGAGATGCACAACACAGCCATCGAGTTTGGGAAATAACTGCTGCACCTTCTGTTGACCATAACATTTCCTTCCTGGGGACGTGCCCCCTACAATATCACCCTTTCTCCCACACTTCAGTTGACAAAGAGCTGAGCTAGGCAGAATCGGTGAGCAAAAGTGACCATTTGCATTGAAATGAGCACATAAAAAAAATAATCAGCAAAACCCAAAGCTATTTTTGGTGYGCAAACTTCATTTACGTTTTCCTTTTTGGTAAAAATCCCAAGTTTTCAGCATACAACATTCCAAAATACCCCCCCCTTTTTCCTTTTATCCTCAATCATAATAACAACTAGTGCTTGACAAAGACTGCCTATTTTTAATTTCCTTTGCGAACTGACTCCAGGTTGCCTATGATTTTCTCCTGCCTGGTCATTATTCAAAGCAAAATGAGCAGCTAACTGATTTTCTGCAAGGAATTCTTTGTCTGCAGATTCTTCAGGAGCGGTTTGTTTTGCATGTACGAGGCTGGAAATCCTAGTTGTTTGGGTTGGACGTGTGAGTCACGCAGGGCTTTTCTGGATCCGCGTTACTCTAGAACTGCGGTTCTGGTTAAGGAAATATTCAGGCTTGGAGTCAGCACGGGCTTTTTGGGGATACCCCTTGCCAGTGAAATCCTTTTGCTAGAACATTCTTCCCGGGCTGGCCAAGAAGAAGCAGGCAAGGAAGGAAATGGGTTATTCTGCAGCTCTCGTTCCCCAGCATCGCCCTGGCTGTGGGGGACCATACCCAAGGATGCTTGCTCTGGTCTCTCTGCTCAGCCAGCAAGCCCTGGTCCAGCTCAGAGCAAACATGAAGTCAAAGCCTTCCGGCTTTGTGCTGGAGTGAGCCTTCATTGCCAGGAGCTCTCCTGCAAGGAGCAGGCGGCTCGTGCTGGAGGGAGAGGGGGCTTACCTCGCACGACTGGATGCAGTGAATGACGGAGGGGTCTGGATACCACCGCAGCCTGCCCGTGCACACAATATGCTGAGGAGGGAAGGAAAAAAGAGCTGTTAGCCAAGGTGGCAGAGGGAGGGCAACAGCCACCAACGCTCTCTGGAGGTAGAGGGTCTCCCACAACACCGCATTGCTCATCGCGGTGCAGGACCCTCCCTGCACCTCTGCCCAGTGGGAAACCCTTTGAAGCCCATCAAACCCAAGGCAGCTGTACCTGGTTCACCCACAAACCAGGGTACATTGTTCAAGGCAGAGGCTAGACAGACACACGCATGTCTATGTAGATGTAAATAGATACACAACAGAGAGGACAAAGGGAGATGGCAGGGACCACCAGAGAAGTAGGTTTGGCTGGCAGTGCCACCTCACGGTGGCTGACTTGGCCACGAGCTGCTGCTGGGAGGAAGCCAGCCAGGGCCACAACAGGCCAAGTCTGCCATCACCTTTCTGCGTGATGCTGGATTCACCAGCTTCTCACTCGTATGGGATGGGGGGGCTCAGCTGGTCATCACTCGGTGCCTGCATCAATTTGCTCATTGACCCCTGCTCAGGCACCAAGAACCAGGTCCCAGGACGACTCACCTCCCCAGACCTGGCCTGAAGCAGATACACCAGACTCACGTTCGCTCGCGGGGCTGAGGTTATCGCTGGTATTTATGTGCACAAACTCAGCTGTTGCAGCCAACTGGACACAAGAGCGAGATGTGAAGGGCTGGGTTTCATCGTGCTGGAACGCTCATTCAGCAGGGGTTTGTGGGGAGCACTCATGATTATACAGGGGGAAGAAAAGCCCCACCGCACATGCAATTTCCTCCTTGTAAAGCTCAGGCAGACTTTGAAATCCGAGGCCCCATAAAATGACGGCTGGCCTGTGAAAGTGTCCTAGGATGCCCTTCACAGCGTGGGAGTTGCACGGAGGGGCACGCATGTTTTCTCCTAGCCTCCCATTTGAAACGTGCAGCAGCAGGCAGACCGGCTCCAGCATTCCCGGGTGGCACAGCAGCCGGGGATGGGGCAGCTTGGCCCATGCAGACCTGCTGCAAGTCCTTCTGCTGCATGTTCAGCTGAGACCGTGATGGGGCTGGGGCAGCATGATGTCCTGGCCATCCTCAGCCAGTGCAGGGAAGGCAGACCTGGAGCAAGCCGCCATCAGATGGGGCAGAGGCTGTGGATGCTGGCTGAGCTAGCCGATTCCTGCTCAGCCCAGAGGATGTTTGCATCCTAAACCTGCTGGGGTGTTTCATATGTGGTTGTTGTGCAACTTGAATAGCATTTTAGCATACTCATATTAGTATACTCATATTCCAGGCTGGGAAATAAGGGCAGAGGAACAAACCTGCTCGGCTGYGGGATGAAATGAATCAGAGCTGAAAGCAAAACAGGACCATGCCCTCCCCAAGTGGCCTCTACAGCTCCCTGTGTAGTTCRCCCCATCCTCTCCATCACCTCGGGAGTACGGCAGCTCCCGGGAATGGCAAGCTGTTGGAGGCTTGGAGGAGCAAAGCGGGGAGCAGAGGCAGGAGCTGGGGCAGAGAGCTCCTGGCAAGGGGGAGCACTGCTTCTTAAAATAATGCCTCCCTCCCCTCCCTCCTCCTCCTCTCTGCAAAATGCCTCCTTTGCACGAGAGCCCACAGCAGTGGCAAAAGGGAAGCCGAACGCCACCGCCTCGACGGGCCAAGCCATCCGATCCCTCAAAGGCAAGGACTCCTTCCAAGGCTCGTGCTTAATCATCCCACACGCCCCAGGCATCCTCACCCCCCGGCAGCAATCCGTCATGGGTCTGATTCAAGGCGACGTACAGTAGTATCCACAGGCACGATGCTGGGCCTCCTGCGGGTTCCCAGGAGGAGGGGATAGCATTTGGATGGGAGCGCTGGCTCCTGGGAAGATTGTTTGCTTTTCTTTGTTCCACCTCCTTCCTTATGCATCTCGCTTTTATTTTAAGAAATATTACCCCGGCAGAGCTGCTTTTTGGGAAAGTTGTGCTGTGAGGATCCAAACTATTTGAGCTATTTGAGCTGTTTTGCCTACAAAATGAGTAAGAGATGGGGAGGGAAGGGCTCCCCCGTTCCAGCAGCAGAGGCAACCGACCGGCCAGCGGGTCCTGGCAGCCGAAGACACCTTTCAGCTGACAGTGCCCTGCCTGGGGTTGCATCTCTGCTGCCAGGCAATCAGGGACCCAGGCTCACGCCGTGCCAGCTTTTGCTCTCCTAGCACACTGGCTGACAATAACAGCAGCTTAGCAGGTTTAGGCATGCGGCACGTCCTGAAAAATCAGCAGGATTCCTGCATCGAACTTCATTCGTTGTGGTGTCCTGCAAATCCTTGAAAACTGGCTTGGGTGCTGATAACTTAYGCTGAACCTTGGTATGGGAGAGCAGAAGGCTGTGCAGTAGTGTCTGCAGGGGAGGGAAGCGGAGGAAGAAGTGGTGGGAGGGAGGAGGACCTCGGCACCGGAACCTGGTTATGGGGAGCAGCAGGTACCTCCAGAGCATGCAGCCTGGGCAGCTTCTTGGAGAGAGCAAGCCAGCCCCAAGGTCACTTATGCTGCCTGTCTTTCCAAGTCTTAACCTTCTTCACCCAAGGCAAAGAGATTTTGGTTAAAAAACACCAGATAGAGAGGAGGGGGGCTCCCCTCTATGCTGCCAGTGAACCCCCTGCTAGAGGAATCCACCTCCCCATTTACCTGGACTCTGGTGGGCTGCAGACGGTGATCCATGGTCTCAGCAGTTACATTTTCGGGCAGTATGACGGGGTCACTGGGAGGTATGATACACGAAGGTATGCACACAGCACCTGCGGGAGGCGAGAGAGCCTTGAGGACTTCATCAGGAGCTAGGCAATGATGTTTTACAGGAGGGCACCAGACCCAAACCTGTAGGCTCCCCACTGAGGGTAGAGGCAGACATAGAGGAGTCCCTTTTCCTCTCAACCTGGGATGACAATTCCTTCCTCAAATCCTGAATTATGCAAAAGCCTACAGGAGTTGTGGCCAGTTCCCTTCTCCCAGATGAGAGGGAAACTGAACATGCCCTAAGAGATAGATTCAAGCCCTGATAGCAGGACACGGGATCCAGCATGAAAATAAGTCTGGCCTGGATGCTGTGAGATGTTTGTTGACATGTTAGAAAGCATCTTTCATAGTTTTTCTACCATGCTGAATTCCCACTGCCTTCCTATGACCCAGGAAGAAAAAAAGCTGCAAAAACCACCTTGGAAAACCAGGTGGATCCCAGGCTCACATCAGGTCTGTCCAAAGCTTAACCTTAGCAGGCCCTGCCCTTAGACTCGCCTCAGC
Source organism: Phoebastria nigripes (assembly GCA_035582835.1). Taxonomy (NCBI): domain Eukaryota; kingdom Metazoa; phylum Chordata; class Aves; order Procellariiformes; family Diomedeidae; genus Phoebastria; species Phoebastria nigripes. The sequence goes on from JAYKAV010000034.1 coordinate 267,283, forward strand.
CTGTTTTGATCAGACMCGGATGACTGGTGTGTTTGCTTCAGAGTGATTTGGGCTTTGCTCAAGCGTCCTGTCCAGCGGGATGCCAGATGAGATGCAATGACTGTGACTAAGCATTGCAGCTTTTCCTGAAAGCACAAAGCGACCAAGTCCTGGAGAAAGAAACGGGTGATGTGGTCCCTCATCTGGTGAAAGTGCCCTGTTACACACGATTGTCACTGCGGCTTTTATCTAGGACCTGCCATGTTAACCCTGCAAACATCAGCGGCAGTAACAAGTGGAGACACCTCGGGGGGAACGGAGGGCTAGAGATTAGGAAAATTACTGCAAAGGGCTGGGTTTGCCCTAGAGACGAGTCCCTGCTCCTTCTGAAAAAGGGATGCTTACACTGGAGCCAGCTTTGAGTCTTGCCCGTGGGTACAACCAGGACATGCACAAGGCTAAAGCCACCCCTGGCTCTGCATTTAGAAAGAGGATGGAAGAGAATGGAAGAGAAAATGGGATTTTTTTCATGGATTTAGTGGGGATCAGTACAAGAAGAAGAGTCATCGTGAACTTCAGCTCTCTGGGAGGGCTGAATCAACATAAGGTTTGGTTTTCTGTTTAGTCCTCACCTATGCCGTGCCCCTGCTCGCACTTGTACTCCACGAAATTCAGCTCCGGGGGCGGTGGACAGGTGCCCTGTAAGCTCTCACACAGTTTGAACTCCTCTGTCCATAAGCCCTCCTTGGTGCAGATGATGGGAACCTGCAAAGCAGAGGGAGAGCAGTCAGCATTACTAATGGCAGTGGCAGGGCTCACCCTGCCTGGCCAGTGCCCAGCTCCGGGGGGGGAGCAAAATGCAAGGACCCCCCTCCTGCCAGTGAAGTCCAGAGGGAAGTTCTCCAGGGCAGCTGGGCTGCAGCCATCTGGTCCAGCCTACACGTACTTTGCACTACTGACCAGAAAGCAAATTGTTTTCCAGCTGCTGCTGGATCCCACCAGAGGGAATCGACTGCACTTCTTTTGACAAGACCCTTCCAGCAGCTTGGATGCAAAACCTGGGTGGAAGAGCCTGGCAGGCAGCAGCATCCATGCCCAGGCAAGCCCCTTGGTTAGCAAGCCTGCTGCAGCAAGGTTGCCCATCATCCCAGGCAAATGCATTCACAGCAGCTCCCAAAACCCGCTGAAAACCATCTACTTTTGCTTTCTGACCCTTTTCACTCAAGACAAGCAGGCTTGCTTAGGACCACTGCTTGTTGAAAGGGTCACCAGGGAGCAGGAGAGCATCCCCAGGCAGTGGTCCACCCTGTGCCACAGCTAGTATCCAGCAAGAAAAGCTTTAGGTTTGCAGGGCAACTGCTGTTTGGTGGTACGAGGGTGTTTGGCCCTGGGGATGGCCAAGCTGCCGCGGAGCCCCTCTGCACAGCAGAGCACAGGGAGCTCTGCTGTTTTCAGGTGCTCTGAAGCACAACGCTTGGCCGATCTCTGCCTCTCCCCCAAGTCACTCACCTGTTGTCCCTGCGGCTCGCAGTTGAGGACGCACTGGCTGTCCAGCTCGAAGCCCTGGGTGCAGTTGTACATGCCCTCGAAGACAGGAGGGGGTGGCTCGCACACCACGGGGACGCAGTGCCCCTCTTCCCATTGCCCGCTCTCCAGGCACTGGATCTTCAGGAACTTCCTGGGGAAACACAGACACCAGACTGGGCTGCAGCACCCCAAACAAACCCCACCTTGGCTGTACCAAGCATCCCACAGAGGCAGGAGCAGCCTAGAGACATCTCTCCCAGAGCACAACCAAGCCCCCCACGTGGGGCTTTCCCACGCCATCCCACTCCCTGCCACGGGCAGGTCCTTCTGAAGGGACAAGTCCACACTCAACCGGGACCTTTTCTTCTCTTCATTTGCGGGATCGCACTGATTTAGGAGCACTGGATGCTTTTTCCTTTCACTCACCACCCCATTGCTCCCCTGCCTCTCGTGGTGCCCCTAAACCATTCCTCTGCCCCGCAACCTCTGCGGGTCCTGGGCTGCTTTGTCCCACCGCCAGTAGCTACATACTTTGCTGGGTGGAATGAGCCTCCACCAGTAAATCCTGCTGGCCTGCGCCCAGCTACTCCTGAGGCTCTTCTTTGTACTCCAGCCAGCTCTGTCAAACCCGCTCTTGCCGAGGGGCTGTCGTACCGCAGCAGACCAATACCATCCTGCGCTGCTAAAGCAGCCCAGGCGCAAACTACTTGCCAAAAAAATGATGAAAAAGAAAGGAAGAAAAAGTCCAGGAGCGAAGCTCACCCGCTTTTCAGTCTCCTGTCCTTGGCAGCAATAGAGACACCGCATCTTTTACGCAGAAGCATCAAAACCCTACAAGGCGTGGGGCTAGCTGGGGATTGCTCTCCCAGAAGAGGACATGTCACCACGACCCCAGACTTTGACACACAGGTTTTCACAGTGCTCATGGGCTTCACCTGAGCCAGTGCTGATTGCTCCATCCTTAATAAGACTTCCCCCCCGCCCCCCGCTCCCGTCCTTCTTTACCAGACAGCCTGCTCTAGCTGCTTGCCCCTGCCCTCTCCCACCCCCGGTGCCAGCAGGCAGGGCTCCAGGCGCCGCGTTACGGAGTTTATAGCATGCCGCAGGTACGCGGAGGGGGGGTTTAACTGGGTTAGTTAAATTGCCCCTTGTTCTAAGCAGCAGCAGACATTGCACGGGGCCACCCAGCTGCCCCCCAACACATGACGCGGGGTCACGCAGCCCAGAGCGGTGAGGGGACCCCATCTGCGCCCCACCACCAGACCTGGGGCAGGAGCTAGTGGCCATCCCCATCAYGTTTCTGATGGGAACTCCTACATGGGAAATTTGAGAGCTTTTTGAAACATTCTCATCTTTTAAAATATTTGCAGTTCTTAGAGATTCCCCTTCTCCCTTCAGAAATCAGGGATCTGTTTTTCCYAAAGACTGCGTAAGGGGGACAGTGGGTTCCCGCTGCGGTGAATTCAGGCTCCAGCAGGTAACGTGGAGGCAGGCAGGGGAGGGGACGGGATGTGGCAGGTCCCCCYGGTACAGACCTCCACACAAATCTTCCCACCGGACCCCGCTGGGAGCGTGGGTGGCCACGGTGCTGCAAAGTCACCCCGAGAGCAGTAGCCTTGAATTGACTGAAGGGAACTGCAACTACGTACTGCTTTGGAAGGGTGGTGAGGAGGAGCAACTCTGGATCCCATTGCGGGCATCTGTTGTTTCAGCACACCTCTAATTTAACTTTCTTGGTTGCTCGCCCTTTCCACTGGGATGAAGGTCRCTACCTTTTGAAGACGTCCCCATCAGACCTTGCCTCCTCCCAGGTCTGTTCGAATGCTTTGCTTTGCCCACCTTTAAAAGCAAGCGAAGGCGCGTGCCGAGAGGTATTAATCCATGTTAGATGTCTAGGTCCTCAAGCAGCATTTTCCCCTTCTTGAATTGCCTGGCACACAGGGTGTGATCCAGCTGTACGACTTGCAAGGGGTAAATCGCTGGGGGTTAAGCTGATGGCATTACAAGCGATAGGAGCAAACTGGTGGTGCAAAGCCTCCCCGCAACTGCGATGCCTCGGGCTCTGAGCAAACTCCTTTACAAACCAGGAGCATCCCAGCCACATGCTACTTCTCACTACCCCACTGCCCACCGGGATATAACCGAYGCAGCCACTGCACCTCCCTGTTGCTCCTCCGAATCACGGCAGAGGCCCTTTGCCTGGGAAGACCTGGGGAGAGGGGCCGAGCGTGGGGAGGACACACCACAGGAGCTGCAGTTTGCACAGGTGCACGCTGTGGTTCAGAGCTCCATCATCTTCACCAGGGCTCCTTGTTTTGATGTGGTGCTGGAGTGACCCCAGCAGGGGCCGGCGCCGTGCACGGCCTCTCACACCTCTCCCCAGACCTGCACCCTCCGCCCCAGACCTGGGGGGAGAAACCACCTTGCTCTGGAGGCTCACCCCACCGCCAGCATCCGTGCTGGGGAACTTCAAACAGGGCTAGCCTGGGCTGACCCCAGGGTAGAAGGTGGCATGTGGACCACTGCTGCACATATGAAGTGGGCAGTTTATGTTAAGGCACTGAGAAGGGAAGGGAGAGGCTTTTTAAAAAAAAAAAAAAAAAAAAAAAAAAAAAAAAAAAAAACACACAAACAAAAAACCAAAAAAACAAACAAAAAAACCCCCACCAAAAAACCACAACACACCAAACCGATATGTATATAAAAAAACCACAACCTCATAGCAGCTTGAAATTTCCAGACCCCCCGACTTCTTCTGATCTGGGTTAGCGGCATTTCTCAAGGATTAACAAGGAAGCCAGGAAAATTGGAGTCAAAGCTTCCCGCTCCAACCAGGCAAGCGGATGCCTAATGGGTAGAGGAGGCAGGGGAGATGTCCGAGGCCAGTGAGGGCTGTCTCTGACGTGAAGGCACGAGCGCTCGCCCGGCTCCGGGAGCTGAGCATGCAGGAGCCTGGCCGTGATCCAGCCGCGTACTGGGGCAGCCAGCTTGGGGGAACTGGGTCTGCTATACAGGAACGGTGATAAACGAGCCTAAAGCCTCATCTCCCATAGCAGGAGACTGACAGCTTCAAAAAGAATAAGGGAGAAGCAGGGAGATTTGCCAGTAAATTGAAAGAAAGCAACATCAGCTTTGTAGGACCGCCACTGCTGTGCTCCAAACAGCCTGGGCAACCTGGGCTGTAAATCTTCATCAGAGACCTTAGAGGTGGAAGTGACACAGGAGTCCAGTTGACAGCCTGTGTTTTCTTTACCTGGCTGCTTGGCTCCCTCAGCTGCGCGGGTGTTTGTCTTTCATCTGGAAGGGCCCAGATGTGGGCAGAAGCAGCAAGCGCCCCACACCTTTGCACCCACCACAAATATACAGTGGCCCCATGCCCTGCTAAACTCCGATGCTCCCGGGTTAGGCTGTCCTGCTTTGCCTGCTACGATCTTTCTGATACGTTTTCAGCCCCTGGTCTGCTAACTCCTTCCAGTCCATTTTCTCCTCCACGTTCTCCCACCTCCTCTCCCCTCTTTCACGGTCTCCATAGTCTTTGAATGGGGAAGAGGAGGTGGAGGGGCTGACATCTCCATGGAATCTCATCAGGGGGCTGGGCTGTCTCGTGGCTACCTTRATCTCTGGTCAAAATGCAGGCTGAGACTTTCAAAGCTGCCTGAAAAGATCTGGGTGCCCAGTGCTTCTTTGCTTCATTCCCTCAAGCTAGCAGAAGGGGCCYGACCCCTCACCAAAGTAGCTTTGAGATCCCAAAATCTCTTCTCTCCAAGGAATCATCCCGCATTGGGCAAATGAAACAACTGTTCTGCAGGGTCTGACCTTTTTGGTCCCCAAACTGAGAGCATCCCCCCAGCATTAGAGTGCCTCTCCAAAGGATGTCCTAGATATTCCTGTTGGAGAGCCGCTTCAGACGGCACTTTGTGGTGGAAGCAACAGCAGGGACCACTGCGGGGGTGGTGCTCATTTTCCCCAAAGTATCTGACCTCTGACTTTCAGGCTGGCTCTTTTCAATGCTGCAGCCCTGGATGATACCAAACATTGCTCATTGGCAGCTCATTGCTCTGTGCGATCCAGGTGGGTGGGTTGGCACTGCCATTGGACAAATGCTGCCCAAAACCAGAGATGTCCCATCACAAAGCACGAATACACGTGTTAAGTTCCCCTTGTTACCATTGTTTTGGGGTTAGATGTGAAATAGCTTGGCAGCTGGAAACCAGGCTGTTACGTGGGCTCTCCAGGCTGAAAACAGATTTCCTTTAGGAAGAGTCAAAGAAGATTTACCCTTCATGTCAGCATAGTCAGATGATCCTGCCAGCAGAAAGGCAGCAAATCTCTAGCAGGATCTTGATTACACAATCAACATTTCCTCGAGGATCCCTTGTTGACAAGCAGTGATTTCTGAAGGGCCTTTCCTCACTCAGGTTAATAGATAAAAGCATCTTCTCCAAGACAACAGATTTCTTTATCCCCTTTCTCTTCCACTTATGCTACGGGAAATGAATTTCAACTAAGATTGCAGGAGCCTTCTAAGTAATCTTATTGCCCCTGCAGTATAATTCAACTAAGGAAACAGAAGTGAGGGAATCATATGAGCATCTGTGTCCAAGAGCATCTTGTCTTGGACAGAGACAGCTGGATCCCAGCCACGGCTCAGGCCTGCATAAGGTGGGTACCGTAGCCCTACCACGTGAGGAGCAAAGCCCCAGGGGTTGGGTCCCCAGTCCAGCTGCAGCAGCCACGGTGTTTTACGAGGTGCATGAGAGCAGAATGCACTGCAGAAGGCTGATCAAAAAAGCAGCTAGTCAGGAGATGACACTGAGCCCTGGCTCAGTTAGGTTCCTGCTCGCTCACATTACAGCTTAACTGTCCCCGTCCATGGGGGATCCAGAGCCATCCCTGAAGGAAGGTGCCTACAAGCAGCCCTTGAAGGAAATGACCAAGCTTCTTGTAACAGTGCTGTGAGAAGATGAGCATGTCTTTGACACAGTAGCAGAGTGGGCTGATCCCTTGGGAACCCACAGACACCCAAAGATGCCTCTACACCTTCCCTGGAGAACAGTCCGAGCCCCATAGCTGTTGGCAAGGCCAGCTGGGGGTTACACTCCTTGCGTCGCTCCCCTCTAAAAAGGCACGATCACTAGAGCTAGAAGAATATTTCCAAGGGAGCCTGACTATATTTCCAAGGTTGGGCTAGTTAGCTGCCATGGGGAGTCTTCAGCGTCAGCTGTGGATCATGCCTGACCTTTGTCCAATATCTAGTACACATAAAGAGTCTTGCTTTCTTATGCCCATCAACACCTGTATGACACTTAATCCTTTAGCAAGGCTGGTGCTTGCTGGGTTGATGGACAACAAGGAGACAATAGGTCAAGAACTCAGTTTGCTGAACCCAGAAAGAACACAGAAAGACTTCAGAAGACCCCAAAACCTGATGGCCGACTCATCAGCTGAGACCCTGCTCCCTCACCAGCACATCAGCAACCTGCACCCTGCCAGTCCTGGCCCCTTCCAGAGCTCTCCATCACCTTCTCTAACAACTTGTTTTCTCCAAAACTGACCTGAACAAAGAAAGCAACCTCTCACTCTGGCAGCTCCCATCCTCTGCCTGCCAGGGCTGAAACACCAGAAGGATTTCCAGCAATCCAGCAATTGACTGGCCCACTTACTGGCTAGTAGCTGCTACTCGCTACACATGCCAAGGGGTTTGTACTCATGCTGAGTATACATGCAGAGCTCCAGATGAGACGGTACACCGGCATTTACACTTCCAAGGAAAGGCTTTTGCTTTGAATCAGGCCGCTCACATAGCAGTTAATCTGCATGGTAAGAAAACAATGAAGTTTCTGCTTCTGTTCATGTTTTTTTGCCTACCTAACAGGATCGTACTCTACCACCAAAGATGTTAGATGGATTAGTCATAATGATAATAGCAAATGTGAAAATGCTATGTCAACATGCATTGCTATGAAAATGTAAACCACTTAGCATGATTTTCCTTGACTTGTCTCACAGGCTGTTCAGACCCATAGGGACGTTACACACACACATCAAGGAGCCTCGGGAACTCCCAGAGGGCATCCTTCTTACCAGCAGTTGCTGCAGCATGACTGAGATGGCCTAACTTTGCGAGCTGCGTTGATCTGATTGCACGTCCAGTGCCTGAAATGCCACAGGCACGCAAGCTGCTCTGCAGTTTGCAAAGCAGTCCGTGTGATTGTAGCCATAATCATGATTTGCTTAGCTCCCCTTGGCCCAAGAAATGCTCCTAACACTGCGAAAAGCTGTTTACAGAAACCACTTCCTTCATTACGAGGCAAGAAATTTGGCAACTGCTTCCCGCTGCACAACAGCCCTACCCCAGAGCAAAGTAGAGATGAAGTCTGCATCCAATTAAAACTGGAAGGGGGCATTAAACAATTAGCACATAATTACCTGATTTGGGCTAGCATCAAGACTCTGGGGAGGACCTGGCCAGTGCCAGGGAATCTTTAGTGACCATACCCAATGGGGACTTCAGCTGGAGGCATCGCAGACAAAATGCTGCTTTACCCCCCAGCGTCACGATATTGGCTGAGCGCAGGGCTAGTGAATCACCAGGAATTTTTCCCCAAAGATTCGGGAAGAATCTTCTCCAATTGAAATGCCAATGCTTGAGATTAAATTTAGCCAGACGTGCAGGGGGTAAAACGTTAACCCTGACAAAAGGCAGTCATTCATTCTTACAACCCCCAGTGCCTTGATCTATGTTTAAAAGTGATATGTTTTATCACTTTTAGGAAAGACAGCAGCACCAGGAATCTTCCAGCATCTTATTACATCTAATTACCTGAGAGTCCACAAACACTTCTGTACATGCTTAATTTTCAGCAGCTGACAAGTACATTGAGGTGCACAGGAAAATGTGCATGCTTTAGGTCAAGGCACTTAACGTACACATACACGCAACAGCAGTTGCATCTTGTTCCCATCTGCTTTCACCTAAACCAGGGGAATGCCTCTCGTATCTCAAGAAATCTGCGTGACCAGAGCAAGCTGCTCTGCCTTGTACCTATCAAATCAGCTCTTCAAGACTGCCAGTGTACCATCACCTCTCCTCCTTGCTCGTGTTGGGAGAAGAGGAGGAAGAGAATGGTGATAACAGATCCACCACAGACTTACTTCTTAGGCTTGCCTGCTGCGTTCTCAGCCACGTGGTATCCAGGCTTGCACTTGTAGCGACAGACCGAGCCCACGTCGTGGTTCCCCTGCAGGCACCGCGGGACCAGGAGCTTGGCGTTGGCCACCGCGGAAGGCGCGTCGCACTCCAGTTTGCAGTAGGCTTCGGGTAGTGACCAGAGACCATCCTCCAGGCAGGTCAGCCACTGGTTTGTTCCTGACCCCGAAAGAGAAGCAGTGTGTTGGGGTTACAGCTGACCCAGGGATGGAGACCCGCTGAGGGAAGCTCAGAGCAACCAGCAAGAGTCCTCTTGTTGGAGTGGATACTGATGCCAAGGGAGGCAACAAATATGGAGACCATGGACTTAGTTGCATGGTTGGTCAGGCTGGGGCAAAAACCAAATTTCCTGAATGCAGACAGAAGCGGGGAAGGGACAACTTCTAGGGAATGGAGAAAGGACCTCGGTTCTGCAAATCTCCCCAAAACTTTCCCTTAAACCTCCCCTCTCTGGTAATGCCTCAGGAGAGCCTTCAGTGAGCTGGGGGCTTTTGTGTATGACAGCTATCTGTCATATTTAGCTCAGCCATCTGCATTCTCCCCAGGTGCTTTTTGCAGCTTGTCCTTACCTTCCCTTACAAGCTGTCATACCCTGTGCTACGCATGCACCACAAGTTGGAAAATGCCAGCAGGACAGATGTGGAACCTTAACTGGTGTGACTGGGAATTCAAACTGCCCATTACTAAAGGCTTGGGTTGAGTATTACAGCCCAACTCTGTTGTCCCTCTAGAGAAAAAGGGGTTTGGTAGACCCAGCTAACGGGTGGCCGAAACTACACAGCTCTGGGTGCCTGCGGTAAGTGTCCAGGACTGCATCACCCACATGGTGTGGATGATGAATGGTTCGCTGGGAACTGCTGAGCAAGAAAAAAAAGCTGGACTGGACTGAATGGGAGTCTTCCTACTGAGGGGTTTGGATCAGCAGGTTCCTGGTGCAGCCAGACAGCTCCACACTCCCTTCGAGCATCGCTTTCTTTTTGTGGGATCGCTGCTCTGCCTACAACTGCTCTTGGACCAAGGACAAGACCATGCCTCCACGCAGCGCCTGCATTCCCGGCGGGCCGGCACTGCCGAGGTTCACCGCCCACCTCCGAGCACTGTGCAACCGTGTCATCCTTTCCTTGCCTATTCTTAGCATTTATTAGCCTTGAGAGCTTGCCCGTAAGGATGCGAGCCTTCGGGGAGAACAAGCATCAGGCACGTCCCTGCATCGACAGCTCAGCCGAGTCAGCTGGACCTCTGCGAGTTTACCCGCGTGGCTCGGCAGCCTTGGCTGAGCACCACCAGCCGTCGTGTCAGCCGCTGGAAGTCACCCAGGGCGCTCCATCAAGGGGACGCCTTCCCACCAAGGGAGCCCATGGCAAACCTCCAGTTGACTTCAGCGGGAGCAAGAGGCAGCTGTAAGTGAAAGATCAGATTAAAGCCCTGCCCTCAGCTGACCCACCCAAAGCAACGGACATCGGTTCGTGCAGAATTTGGGCTCTTGAGTTGTCATTTGCACAGTACCCTTTGATCAGCTCACGCTGGGGATCTGCCGGCATCCCCCTGTCATGAAATGAGACCTTAATTCCCTGCAGTTTTTGCTCCTTAGATTTAACTTTAAAAAAAAAAAAAGTGATTTTCATACATTTCAGCTATAAATGTCTCCATAAAATAGGGCACCCATTAAAATGATTTGTTGTATGTGATTGTTCAGAGCAAAGGCGCTGGTGGAAACTCACATAAAGTCCCAATGCTTGAAGCTGTCAAGGCAATTACCCCCGAAATCCCATCCAGCTCAGCCTTGTAGAGACAGGGAACAGTAGCTCTCTTTCTCTGACTTGGCTTAAAAACATTCCTGCGGCTATTGATGGAGTCGGCAGAATGAAAGCCAGGCCATGGCGTGTCTGGGGGACTGCTGTGTGTCTGGGTGGTGAACATCTCCCAGACTGCTCTGCAGCTGTGGGCATCAGTCTCTACGGCTTTATACAGCCCCAGGACTCCTGAACCACACACTTTCCCACAGCCACCAGGCACCGAGCCACTTTTAGCTCTCTGAAGCCCTCTCTGTCTGTCCACGCTGGCTGCCTGCACACTTCTTGCCTCCCTCATGCCCACAATGCTGGAGGCTGCCAGACCTCACCAGCTATCAGGAGAAGACATCCCTACACCCTGAGGTGGATGGATAAGGGCTGCCAGCCAGGGGATGGGAGTCAGAGGGAATTATCCCACCCACACTGTGGTGTCCCCACTCAAGGGGGATGGACACCCACCATTTCAGGAGGTCTCTCAAGAGCCCATCTGGCTGGGAGAAGCCAGGATAACCAGGAAATTTGAAGTTACAATGCTCTATTTGAACAGCTTCGGACAGGCATAAAAAGGTGGCACCAAACAGGGAGAGTTAATCCCTTAGCACTCCAGACAGTACCTTGAAGCTTGGCTGGGTGGATGCAGGAGAAAGAGCATCTCTGCAGGTAGGTGGTCCCCTTGGGGCAGGAGAACTCGGCGTAGTACACATGGGACTGGTCAGGGACACCACAGTCAACAGGGTCACAAGTCACAGATCTGTCCCACCGTCCCAAGCTGCATGTCAGCACCACCTCCTGCTGCAGAGAAAGCAAGGCTCCATCAGACCCCTGCAAGTGAGCTTTAATCTACTGGTTTGCCACCACAGCAGAAAGGGCTGACCCAGGTTTCAGGACAAGGAGAGCTTTCCCCCATTTTTCCTCCCCCAATGTGCCCTTTCTCCCCGCTCCGGACACTKAGTCACAAAGCCCCTGCCTGTTCACAGGGTGATGTTTGGGGTATGAAAGCAGTGAATGGYCCTTGGGGTAACATGCAAGCCACCTGCACAAGAGACCTTCTAATGCTTAGTCTGTAACWGCTTGCCTCCAGAAAACGCTAGCTGCATGCACACTGTCTGAGCGGTGCCAGAGCACATTAAGGGAAAAAAGGAAAATCTCTTTAAGATACACTACAACTTCTTGAGCTACAAGTTATTCCCAGCTCTGTGCGCTGCAATTTTCTCCCCTACAAGATCAAGTCTTACTTCAGCCGTTGATGGGCAGCTCTCCTGTTGATTGTTTTTCCCTAAATGCACTGATTCTCTCATGCCTACAGACCCCACTGAAATCAGAGGTTCATATAACCTCATTTACGAATCCTAATTACACAGCCCCTCTTACACAGCCRGGGGACTACATGAGATCCCAGTGGTCCCACCACTAAACCTGATCAACATGCGCCACAGACTTCATCAAAACAGAGTGATGGATGACGGCATGCCATGAGCAACCTGATCTAGTGAAAGATGTCCCTAGCCATGGCGGGGGCGTTGGGCTAGATGATCTTTTAAAGGTCCCTTCCAACCCAAACTGATCTATGATTTCTGCTCCCAGACCGCTAACCTCAGACCAGCAGCCCTCAGGCAGGGGCTCCAGACCAAAGAGGTGTCTTTCAACTGTTCCTGATGTCCCTTCACTGGCTGAGTACAACCATGCTGCTTGTACAGTCAAATGTGTGACCTGTCCTCCCAACCAGCACGGTTTGATTGAACCTGGACATGGTGGCTCTGAAGGACATCACTAAATTTGAGTCTGGTACTCTTGGGTGCGCAGCAGGATCGTGGTGTAGCTGAACCAGGTGGAGAGGATGCTCAGGGGAGAGCTATGTGCATTTTCCCAAAATGCCTCAAGATGCGTAGGGTCACACAGCCAAACCAGTAATATCACTTGGGGGCTCAAGGCAGGGCACCTGCAAGCTGCCATCTGCTGTGACAGCCACATGGAGAAGCTCTGTCCAGAAGTTTCCCATCTTGCTGCCAAATGCATGAAAACTGTCACCAGAGGCAGATTTATTTTGTGCGGTTTCATTTCAGAGGAGAACAGGAACATTTTGTTTTCCCTGGGCATGCCTTGGCCCACAGAGCCATGTGGCTGTATAATTAATAACCTCCCTGGTGACGAGGGGCTGAGCGGTGCATCCCCAGCTGCCCCATTGCACTTTCCAGCATCCACCTCTCCTTCAGCAAACACTAATGGCTGCAGCATGGGAAACCTGCCTGCCAGGCATCACGAACACTTGCAACTCTCCAGGGGGATGAGAGGTCCATCCTGCTGACATGGCCTGACTCACCTCCATCTGTCTCCACCCCATGCGAGTTCACGCTCTCACTCAGGCTGGCACAGCGACCAGCTCAGCCCCGAAGACTCCTCTTCCCCCTCCAGRAACAGCCTAAAGACGGGACACACTGTGCCCACAACCCTGCCAAGGTGACTGCCCAGACCCAAGGCAGCTCAGCTCCCATCAGTTCCAGGTCTCCTCGGTCAACAGCCAAGAGCCGTGCTGGCTTGTGGCTTTTACAAGGCATCCCCCAGCCCTCTGGAAAGGAGGACAAACTCTTTCATGGTGACCTCTGCACTGCCCCGCAGGTGCGAGCAGTGTTATTGCAACACAACACAAAGGAAGAAAAGCTCTCAGCACTGTCGGCTGCCTCTAAATATAGTCGCTCTACAATGACTTCATTTTTTCCTGAGCCACTAACTTCAGCTTTAAGAGAGAAAACGTCCCAGGGATGTTTAACCCTCCCAGCAATGCCCATCTGGAGAACAGAAATGTCTACCTCTCCTTCTGCGGGAGTGCGTCACCCTGGCTTGGGACATCCCCTGCAGCAGCTTTTTGCCTGGCAGAGCCATGGTCTGCAGGCAGCACCGTGGTCTGCAGGCAGCTAGGAGGACTGCAGCGAGTGAAAGAGAGGTCCCCAGAGCAGGACCACCAGCACGGAGGTCCAGCATCAGAGCCTCCATTGGGCTGAGGTTTGTTGGAAGAGCAGTGAGGAGGTCAGGGCTGGAGGAACAAGGTGTCCTGGGGTTACTCCAACCACCTTGGGGTAGTTAAACCTTTCTTAACTAGCACTTGGTCCAATGGGCCGTGAGGTCATCCCCATCCTGAGGTCCACTCACTTGCAGGGAGCCCAGGCTCTTCCCATTGCCGGAGCGGAGGATGAAGCCCTTTTCGCAGGCGACGGTGCACGCCATGTGCCTCAGGCCGTCTGAGGTGCAGTTGAGGGTGGCAGCGTGGGCAAGCAGCGGCCGCGTGCAGCTTCCCGATCCTGCACAGGCACCGTGGACACAGCTATGGAGGAGAAGAGGGAAGGGATCAGCAAGTGAGGAGGGCCTCTCTCTGGGTGGCACCTGCGTGGGATGCTCAGCAGGTCAGAGATGTCTAGAGAGATGCACAGCTATCCCTCAGTCCCAGCTTCTTCCAGGCTTGAAGTCTCCTGACGATGATGCCAGGAGGGTACTTTTTCCCAGCTCTGCCTTTGCTAGACCTCAGCCCAACCCCAGCCCACACCTTCCCAACAGACCATCGTGTCCTTCCAAGCTGATGAAAGGAGGCATGGCCCAACAACGCTCCTTCCAAAATCCATGCTCTCTGGTGGGGCTACTCCAGCTCCTCTGCCCCAGGGTGCGCAGGCTGCATTGCACGGAGCCTGCACACAGCCTGGCACCAAAGGGGCTGGTGGTGCTCGGTGTAGGTGGACCAAGGGAGCAAGAGGAAGGAGATCATGGGGAGAAGGCAGGCAGGTGACATATCCGGCATGGCTACAACTCCCATGGCCAAAGTGAGAAAATTTATATCAGATGGTCCTATCAAGCAGCACTCCTGAATGCACAAGGAATAAACAACAGTCATTGTAGCACCTTCCTGAGAGCGCTGAAGCTTCTCTGGCAGCAAGGCGGTCTCTATTACATGACAATTCTCATCTCCAACATGCTCAAATCATACTCGACACCAGAGAACTTGTGGCAAGAGACCTCCTGAAACTGTGCTCTGCGGTGCCATAGGGAGTACTGACACATGATTGCAGCCACTCACGTGTGTCCTCCCGTACATACTGTGCTCACACATGTCTCAGACACGAGTGTGTGGGGACAGACAGTGGACAGCAAGAGATCTGCACTTTCCAAAGGCAACAAAGCCCAGACAGTAACATTGGGTGTTTCTCCTTCCTGGTAACTTTTGAATCCACACCTCAATTTCATTTTGCGCTAAGGCTAAGACAAGATTTGCGGCAACAGATGGTCAGGAAAAAAAGATGAAGAGGCCTTTTTAAAGCCTGTGCTGATAGAAGGGTGACAGGTATGTCAAACCCTGTATTAGACATCAAGAATCCACAGAGGATTCTCCAACTGCAAGGAAAGGTTTAGCTAGAGAAGGAACCTCTGCAGATACTAAGGAACCATCCACGAGATGTTCTTCCATCTACACACAGTCGCCCCCAGACCTGGCAGCAGAGTTGCCTGAGCTTTGTGCCCACGCAGCCTGTGGTGGAAGGGAGAAGCTGAACGTGCTGCAGCTGCTTCCTCCACCCCACTCTTCAGAGTGATGGTCTTCAGCAGCTCTGCTCTTCCCACAGGCTCACGCAGCATTTCAAGCCTGTGCATGTTGATGTCGGGCTCTTTGGGATCGAGATCATCTCAACACGCACCTGTCCAGTTCTAGAGACTCAGCTGTGGCCACCAAGGTGAGATGCAGCTAAAAGGAGGAATTACCCTCCCCTGTGCACCACCAAGTTACAAGAGGTCCCGGTAAAGCTTGCAATGTGTCACCTATCCCTGGGAAATAGACAGCCCTCTCCCCACCGCAGCAGCTTCCCACCAAGGACCAGCTGTTTGGTACTGATTAATTAAGCATCAGAAATAGTCCCACAGTGAAGAGGAGTGTTGGCCAGGGGGCTATGGTCTCCATCAGTGAAATGCAGCCAGTAGATTAATTACCTGGGATGGAATGGGGCCAAGACACAGGACTGACACAACAGCTCCCACAAGAAAATGCCCTGGTTATCTGGCAGTCAGGCTTTATCTTTTACCAAGTGGTACCAGCACAAAAGAACAACAGCAGCCCTCCTGAAGCAGGGGCAGAGGTGCTGCAGCTTCAGGTGATAACTGGGGAGAGAAGGGAGGGAGGTGTACCTGAACGCCTCCCCTCTGCTCCCTGCTTTGCACGGGGCTGCCGACAGTTTCTGTGCACTGCGTTTCACCCAGGGGAGGCAGAGGCAGCTTTTGCCTCTTGCGTTCGCTCAACCTCTCCAGCCAAGGATGCACAGCTAGAAATCCCAACAAACAACACACAACACCCACCCCCACCCCCACCCCAAAAAAATACAAAAAACCCACACGGTGCCGACATGGACATTAAAGAAATGCAATGTGCTGTTGACTCTGGACAAGTCCACTGAGCCAAAGACACGGTGGAAACCTGCAGGCCACAGCCCTGAAAGAGCCGGTGGGCACGGGAGGGGACCACAAAGGAGAACAAGAAGAAAGGGGCTGTTTTTTCAATGCAGACCTGTTTATGAAGTGAGAAATGGTTTCAGGGCAGCTGCTGCAAATTCTTTCACTAGCTTATATTTCCATTTGCTTCCTTTTTAAAGAATTTGTTTTATGAGCACAGCGTTTGTCAGGTCATTAGCTTCTGAGGGCATCTGGTACCAATTGTAGTCCTCTCCCCTCCCCTCCTACAGTCACCTTCTCCGGGCGGTTGCTTTGCTCCCTGCCTGTGCCCCCAGCGCACGCATACACACATGCTCCCATCCCCGACTCCACCTCCCCGTGACGGAGCTGCTGTCCTAAACCTCCTCGTGTGCACGTCTCTGCACACACATGTGTGAAAGGGGATGAACTTCTCCTCCTTCCAGCCTTGCTCTTGCCTCCCATCCCCTTCCTCACCAGTCATGGACATGCGGAGAGCTGCAGCTGGTGCACAGCATCCCTCTGACCATGGTGCTTGGTGCTACATCAACACACCACAGCAAGAAAGTCCTTACCCCCAGGCGCCTCCGGGCACATGGGGATTATCCAGCCAAGTCACAGCCCACATGTTGGGAAGCAGGGCTGGGAGATGAGTGGTGAGTTTACCAAGCAGCTGTAGGCTACAGGGCAGCTGGGTTGCCAAAGCAGGACCCCAAGACACCTAACTTCATCTGCTCATGAAGTTGTGTTGAGTTACGGAGCGTGCGCTCATCGCAGCGCTGGTTCAGAGAGGGTGGTGGCACCTCCGGACGCATCCAGCTGGGCCAACTGCTTGGCTGGAGCAGCTCTGCTGGTGCTGGTGGAGTGATGGCACGCTGTCCGGGGCAGCCTTGGCAGTCGGGACAACGCTGTTATTTAATAACGAGTAACGAAGCACTTGACCCTTTTCAGCACTTCTGGACACATTTTGGTCTTCCACCAGTTCAGAAGTGTAACCAGCAATGCTGGTATAAAGTAGATCAAGAGATCAGCAAGTTTCTTACTGTATTATTATATATGCAAGATGTTATGTAGATTAGTTACACATAAGGGGTTGATAATTATAGGTCATAATAGCGAAATCTTCTTTTTATATACACCACACATATATGCTCATACACACATTCTGTATGTGTATACAGATATATTTTAGAAATAATTAGCTTTCTAAAGATGACCAACTGACCACCGTTTTCTCTGTGACTAACACCACCCCTATCCCACATATACCTACTAGGTTTTATTTTGGAAATGATCTGAGACCTATCGACTCAAGTTCTGAGAAGCTGTTTTCATCCTACATGTAGCTTTGAAGTCTGGTGCTGCTATTCCAGACCTAAAGAAGGGCTCGTATCACTGAAAGCTGTCTGATTTATCAAATATATAAGGAAGCTTAAAAAAAAAAAAAAAATTATATATATACATATATATATATATATACACACATATATATACATATATATACATATATATATATATATATATATATAATCTCTACCTACAAACTTTGCCTGGATCATTTCCTTTATCATTATCAGCATCATCATGACTACCACTGCAATACTCTGGGCCAGGACATCCTTGAGCTTGATGCCATACAAGTGCAGGACAAAAAAAAAAAAAAAAAAAAAAAAAAAAAAAAAAAAAAAAAAAAAAAAAAAAGCCATGCAGCCTGACCCCACCATGGTCCACATGCCTTACCAGGGTTTGGGTAACGTGATGGAATAAATCATTGCTCCCAGCCGCTGGAACACCCTAACGAAGGCTGGACAAGGAAATGGTGTAGTTAGCCCAGTTCTGATCTCAGCATGAAGGAGCTCTTTCTCCTTTTGATGATAAATGAAATTCCTGTATCGCAGCTGCAAACTCCTGACATTTGGCCATTTCTGATTCAGGCCGTATAAGATGTGGGACGAGCCAATATTTTTTTTTCTGCATGAAACATCCAAAAAATTCCCATTTTTATCCCAGCATCTTTTGAAGCTCAAACTAATGATTTGTCAACAATGTTTTCACAAAATACCAAGGTTTTTCTCCTAACTTATTCCACATCAGCACCAGCCTGCATGATTTTCTGGGCTCACCAACTCCCATAACTCATACATCAAAGAAAGTTTCAGATCTGGAAATTTGTGAAATTCTGCCTAGCGATGGCCCTAACTGCTCTGGAACGATAAGAGCTTTGCTCTGAAGTGGGACCAATTCCATAAGCCAGAGCAAAACTTTTCCTTTSGGATCCTTCACCTTTCTATAATAAAAGCAGGAGGCAACTACCAGCAACGGAGCACGCTGAGCCAGTGGTGACATCGTTTTGTTGTGACAAAACCCAAATTCTGAAAAGCTGAAATTTCCCATTTTACAGCAATTATTTTGCAGAACTCAGAAAATACTGATGGATTTACCCAAGTCAAGCTAAGCCAAGCCAAATACAGTGCAGCTGCCTAAAGTATAATAAATCATCCATAAATTGCTGTAGTATCTACCCAAGCTTTCAACCCAAAGATTGCCGCTGAAACAGCCCTTATCATCAAGCTCCAACTCTAACAGAGGAAAATTATTATAAGAAGTTCATCTCATGGCACACATTTTTTGGGGAGAGGGGGTTATAGGGGATGTTGATGGAAGGGTAAAGGCTTCAGCCAAATCTCCTGAAGTTAAGAGTAGTCACTGCACGTACTCTGGTGGAATCTGGATTGTAGCACTGAACATCAGTGAGATAAAAGATGTTTACCCCAATGTGGTCTAGCGAAAGAAAATAGCTAGGAAATGAGAAAAGGTGTTTTGGAAATACTTGGGAATTTCTCCCTTCAGGCATGTTTCTTGTGAAGGGGAAAGGTCTCACTTTTCCAGTAAATCTGATGGCAACCATCCTTGTGGGAGCAGGCTACATGTACAGACCCAACGGTGGTGATGCTTCTTGATTACGATCTTCACTGAGGTTGCCACCTCAAGAAAAGATATTTGCTTCTGTACGTGACTCCCAAAGAAACTTGGCAAAAAAATAACATCCCTGTGAGTCATCCACTGTCATCTACCTCACAGATAGAGAAAAGGCACCAGCAAGATGTCAAATGACCTGTTTGCCATAGTGGCAAAGGCAGAAAAAGAAGCAAGAGCAGATCAATCTTAACGTATTTCCAGACAGTTCCTTTCCATGGTTTTTTGTTGCTTGCTACACCAAAATAGATTCATAGAAGCACAGAAAGTGAGGCTGAAGGGGATGTCAACTTTGGTCTAGTGAGCTTCCCAACCTGAGGCAGGACGGACCGTACCTTCATCACTCCTGAGAGGAGTTGGCCTGACTCCTTCCTGAAGGCATGTGGTCCACCTGCCCATCGTGAGAGCAGCACGCGGGTAGGATTTATCTGCCAGTATTCCTCAAGGGTGCCTATTCAGCTATCCCAAAGACCACCTTTATCCACATCCCACAGCAACATGCTGCACCTTATTTCTGCCACTTCCTCTCTCGTCCAGAGGAATTCACTTCTGATCCACATCTACCACCAAGAAGGATGTAGAAATAGTGGAGGGATTTCAAAAGGGAGCTGCAAGCAGAAGCCACAGCTAGACTGCAAGACTTACGCTATGAGATTTAAGAAGGAAAAAATATTTATCATGACAGAGAGGAGATAGCGAGAGGATCTGATCACTCTGTACCGCCACATACACACAGAAAAGTCATCTGCTGGCAGGAGGCATTTAAACCTTTCTGGCAAGGATGGAGCAAAAGCAACAACTTYCTTGACATCAGAGGCAACTTCTCAGCAGAGAGGGTTACTGGATATAAGAATAGCTCAGCACAGGAGATGGTGGACTCATCACCTCCTGCAGCCTGTGACATGAGATAAGAGAACCTGCTGAAGGACACGTTTAATGCAGTTTCTGTGAAGAATGCTAGTATCTGTATGCGACATTAGGGAAGGCAGGGCAGAACGGGGGCAGGCTGGCTGCAGCGGTACACCGAGGGCTCTGCAGGCAAACCTCAGGGTCTCCCAGCACTTGTTCCCTTCTTCACTGGACACGGGAAGGACACATAACGTCCATACTGGTAAGAGAATAAAGGAATCGAGATCAAGCTTCAGGGTTTCACCAGGAGCTGTGCCAGGTCAGGAAGGAAACGTGCCTCGCACCACACAAGTGCTCTGTGTTGTAATTCACCTTCCCCCGATGTATCAAGGGTTGGCCATGCTTGGAGCAAGACTGGGTGACCCTTTCCGTGAGGTAACACCAAGCACACTGTTTCTAAATCTGTTCACCTGCTATGTTTGACTCAAAATCAAATTGGCATTGGGAGATTTTTTTTTTCTAGGTGAGACTGACTAGTCTCAGGGAAAGGCAGAAGATGCCTTGAGCATCCTAAAAAAAGCCCATACGAAGCATTAAATTGAAGAAGCTGACCAGGCTGCAGAGAGCAAATGGAATGGGGCAGCCCGTGAAAATGGTCCTTGCACCTCCAAGGGTTTCCATTGCCACCTTGTAGCTGGACAGTGAAGCCACCGGTTGAAGTGAATGATCAAGTCCTACAGTGGAGCCTTGGCCACCGCTGCCCATCAGCCAGTCAGGGACCCACGAGAGAAACACCACAGGTTAACAGGCTTTGCTGCCAGAGGAGAGGCACCTTGAGGGGTCTCAAGGGCAGAGCCAAAGGCTGAGGTGAGCTCATGCCCCAGGAAAGGTGGTGATCAGGATCCTGGGCTTGGTTCTTGAGAGGTTTTTTCCTCTCAAGAGAGAGGATGGGCACGGTGCAGTATAGACACAACCTGCTCTGATGGGCCTCATGCTGCACCCAGGAGGCTGCCTTTGCCTGGGAGAGGCAGAGAGGAGACATCCAGGCAATAAGACAACTCAATGCTGGCTGTGCTGCGCACGCAAGAAGAGCCTGAGCAGACACTAGCTGGGAGGACAGAGTGGGGATGGAGGTACATCTTGACCTGAGCATGTCTCAGCCCATCAGGGGTGACCTTGGGATCCCAACATAAGCATCCACCCACTTTGCCCATGGTCCCCAACCATGGGGTACCCTAGGCCAGAGGGAAGGAAAGGAAACACCAGCATCTCTACCCAGGGTCCCCACAAATTTTCACACCCGCACAGACGCAGTTCATAAATTGACTCGGCATAAATTTGGCACCTGGAAGAAAGAAAACAAACCAAAGAAAACCCGCTTGGGAAATGGCCCTCTTCTCTTTGCTGAATGAAGTTTAGCAATTGAAAATATGTAAACAACCCCCCTCCTCCATTTGATTTTCTCTCCCTCACCTACTTTCCATATAAAAGGAATCCAAACCAGACTCCCCTTGATGCATTAAACCCACTTTTGGGGGAGCAGAGGAGGGCACTCACGTAGGAAATAAAAACACAAAACGCAGATTGCATTTTGTAGCACCTTTCCTGTTAACTCGCCAAGGCATTTCCCAGCATATGCTAACATAAAATAAAACACACTAAAAATAAAACCAAGCTAAAAATAAACATAATGGAGGAAATGAACAATGTTCCCCGGTTCAGTATATAGCCTGTACCAAGGAAAACAGGAGGGACTGCGGCTCAGTTTTAAAACACAAAGAAAAAGATGAAAGCTGGAGAGTTTGAGTTTCCTGGGTGGAAACTCGCTAAAAGTCTGATTTCTGCTTGACCTCATAAGGTGGTGATTGGGTACAGAAAGCAAAGAAGAGCCCTGAGCTGCTGGCAGAGACAGTAGAGCGGGGTTCCTGGTGCTGGTAGCGAGGTACGAGGGAGGGACACCACACTGCTTTGGTCTGCAAGTGCTTTTACAACCTTCAGTGCCTCAAGCAGGTCCAAAAGCAGAAGGCAACTTTTTTTTCAAAACAAGGATGTACTTTTCTGCCGTCAAACGCCTGCCGCATCCTGACCTGGAGATGGCTGCATTTCATCAGCAAAAACATGATCTCTTTGTTTTCCCCAGCCTGCAAAGCACTTTGAGATCCTTCAAGATGAAAGATGCTACAGAAATACCAAGCTGTCATATATTTATTATTTTGGCAATGAGCATTTCTAGACTGAAGTCAGGAAACCTCGTTTCTTTGTTGCTTTTGTTACTGTCCCTTTCTTGGGTTATTTTAGGAAAGCACTCACATATGCACGTACTGTGTATATGAGGCTGGGTGCGTGCAAACGGTCAATTCAGTTCTTTACAGGAATAACACAGATCTTCTGTGATCTTTTACAGTTGAATATCTCTAAACTTCTTAAGATTTTATATTCCTGGATTTTTATAGGGGATTTTTTCCTCCAGAGTCCACCTGCCTTATATGAAATAGATTATTAGCCCTTAAAAATAAAAATACTGCTGTTTTGGAGATGAAATAGATTTTAAAAATATAATAAGGGGGGATTACTTGGATGTTTCCTGACTTAGCAGAAGCAGATCCTTTACTATTAGTGAGACTACTAGAGACTGTAAGCCTAACCCCCCCTTCTAAATATTCAAATCTTTTGTCCAGAAAAGCTACACTATAAATAGCATTTCCTACTCCAAAAACTCTGGGGATCTGATTTACTCCGAGTGTTTGCTAAGGACACGTGTGTAACCTGCAATTCGGCATACAGCAGCTAAGCCAAGGCCACGGGGAGCCCGCAGGACGACAGCGAGAGGAGGAAGAGAAGGTGCGAGGATCCTGCCGGGTCCTGCCGTGCCCATGCGAAGGGGACRGCACGCAGCTCTGTGTGCTTTGGTGATACGGGAACTGGCTTGTGCTTCAGCTATTATGAGACTTCTAAGAGAAAAACATCTACTTTCCTCTCTATTTGTCCCTATACGAGCTTCTCCCCATCCATAGGCAATGCTCAGCTGCGTCCGGTCAGGCTATTCCTCCTTGCAGTCACTTCTGAGGAGGAGGGGGAAGTTCTCAAGCAATGAGAGTGCAAAATTATTTTAAAGGATGAGAAAATGTAATTGAAAAACCACATAAGTTGGCTGGGGTCTTAGAAGCATGTGTGTACATAGCCGTAACGGCTACCAGGAGGAAGCAGACTGCATTTCAGGTGGACGCTGATCCTTTAATGTAAGGCTGAGAATAATATTTATATGCTGACTCACTAAGATTTATGTTTCTGTATAAATCACACATGCACTTAAAAAAAAAAAAAAAGAAAGTAAAAAGCAACTGCAGGATATTCATGGCTTCCAGAACTCTACATAAATCAATTGTACCATAATCCCACAAGCTTTTAGACAAACACACGCACGCTCATTCATTATCGGGGATGTTCGTCCATCCAGGGCCATCAACAGAAGAAAAATGACAGTAGCAGCGATGCGATGACCCTAGCCAAAACCCTTCACTCTTAACGCCCCCACAGCTCCAGCAAAGCTTGGACCCAAAATCAGTATTCCCAGTAGTGCAGTTTGAGTAACTGGCTGAACCAGAGCCCTGGATCGGCACACTTGTAACTTCAGGGAGCCTGGGATCCAAAAGCAAAACCAGACTTGGCAGGTCTGGCTGTCGTCTGCCCCACTACCCCTCTAGGACAGAGCTGAGCACCATCCTTTCGTTACTCTGTGGGCCCACGCCTCTACTCAGCATACTCTTTCTGCCTTGTTTATTTAGTCTATCTTGGATGACTGTCCTTCCCGTTCCTTTGCCAGCACAACCCTCTCGGAGAGCAGCGCCCGTTCTGCAAACGCCGCCTCTTGTTTGCTGCGTTACGAAGACACGCAGACGCCTGCGAGTGCCAGACATCAATAAATTAAAGCGCTGTTGCTACTATTATTGTTATCGCTGCGTTACGATGGGGACGACGTGAGACTCGGTGAGGCGCCCGAGATGGACAGGGAGCCAGCACGGGGAGGAGGAGATGGAGAGCTGCAACCAGGGATAGCTTCATCCCCACCTCCTGCAATATGGGGAAGACTGGGATGGATGGAGACTGAGCTTATAAATGCACATGCTGAAGAAGCCTACATTTCAGCTTCAGCAGCAACCCTCAGCAATAACTCTTTAGCAGAGGGAGCTTGGTTTCCCCACCAGGGAATGGTCCTTTAATGCAGTTTTGTGCAGATGCACAGGCCACACACAAAATCTATTTTCCTGCTTTCCCCCCCACAGTGAGATAAGCAAATCAATTCTCATTACACTGGATTTTCCAACAGCACCTCAAAAGGCACCTGAGTATAGTCACGAAACACTCAGTGAGTAGATAAATATGCCAGAACTGAAGCACAAAGCCCCAGAGGAGAGGTACTCTGGGTGCCCGTTGGGAAGTGCCCCGAGGAGACCATACCTGTAGCGCTGGTGGCCACGTCCCTCCTCRTGTTGTAGGAGGCAGGTGGTGGGGTCAGAGCCAGGCTGAGCTGATGTCCGCAAGGCCACGGCTGCGATGCCCACAAGTGGGGAGGAGAAGTTGAGCAGCACCGAAGCAGCCCAGTGGGATGGGTCCTCCTGGCCATGGGTCACATTGATGACAAGCGGGTTGTGCTGGCATGACAGCTCGTACATGCCTGCAAAATGGGGCAAAGAAAGAAGCCGCTAGCTCAGCTCCAAGGATGTTTTCTCTGCTTTTGATTTACCTCTTCTGCTCCCCCACACATCCCAACAGACCAACTTGGGAAGCAGAAGATGCTGCAAGGGGGGACAGGGGACACCAGCACCCAACTCAGTAAGAGATCGCAGCAATGGTGGGGGCTCCTGGTGTCCCTGCCGGGACAGCACAGACTGGTGCCACAGCCCACAGGATGCTCACCCAAAGAGTGGTTCAGCCCATCTATGTCGCTCAGCTGGATGGTCACCCTCGGCTTGTGCTGGTTGCTTGGGATGGTGCCGTCAGAGGCCAGGAAGACCAGGAGGGAAGTGGGCACTGCAGGTCTCTCAAAGCACACCTGGGCAGGAGGGCAAGAGAGACCCTCAGAGCGTGCATACCAAACACAGCCTTTTTGATCCCTTATATTCAAGAGGGAGAGAAAGAGGGAGCACAGAGAGAGAGCAGGAGAAGGGTTAGGGGGTCAGAGACTGCAGATGTGCAGGGCAGCAAATGGGTGTGAAGAGAGAGAGGAGGGAAGGAAGGGTGCAGGAACAGTCCTTTCCCTCCTAATTCCCCTTCTCCCTTTCACTAGTCTTCCCCACGTGTATCAGTCTTGCCTTGCCATAAATCTATGGCATCTTCCCAGCTTCCACATTTACTGCTCTTAAAATTGAGCAACACCTGATCGAGACCTGGATAACCCCTTTTCTGCCCTCCCTTCACCAGGCTCTGACTCCCACCCCGCATGGTGCCGGTTGGGCAAGTGAGGCACCCAGAGAGCACAGCTACCAGTCYTACCACTGAAATATTTCCGTTAAAAAAATAAAATAAAAAAACCCCTAAAGAACAGCCCCGGTACCTGGAGTGACTGCAAACTCCATCAGCCAACACGCGGAAAGATTTGTTGGAAGAAGTCCTGCCTGCTAGGAGAGCCGACAGCTCCCCACTTGTCTACAGCCCCGAAGGCTACAGGAGGCAGCTGGGAAACTCACGGCATCAATCATGGCAGGGCAGGTGTTCTTTGGAAGTAAGAGGATAGAAATGTTTTTCTCCCCCACCCTGGTGCCCCCCACCCAGTGCCGAGATGTGTTTTGATCAAGACCCACCCTATGGAGTGTTTTTGTTGAATACCAACATGGAGGGAGCCCAGAAACGCAAGGCAAAGGTGTATTTTGGAGGAGGACAAGTCCTGGCTGGCCGGGCACAGCCCAAGGAGCAGACTGTGGGAGCGGAGGGGACAACCACCCGATTCGCGACGGCAGCCCAGCCTCGGGGTGGTTTGTGCCACGCCAGGCATTGCTCACGCACGGGAGCAGGAGAAAACCTTGGGCTTCGTCCCAGGGCTCCCACCCTGCAGGGAGGTGCTCGGCAGCAAACACCCCATGAGCGAGTCCCCAACACTGCCGACACGCTCCCTTGGCCAGGGCTTGCTCTCGCACAGGGCTGGCCCTGCTGCAAGGAGYGGACCAGGAGGCTGAAGCTGCCCTCCCTTTTTTTTTTTTTTTTTGTTTGGTACATCCTCACTGTGTCCCCACCTGAGCTCAGAAGCTGCTGAGAAAAGAAAGCAAGAAGGAAGGAAAGACAAAGAAGAGCCAGCAGTGCTCAGAGCCTGCTCCACGGAGCCCGCCAGGACAGAGCTGCAGCCGGGAAGCCCCAAGGAGCCCGCCGATTTTAACCCAGCCACCTGCTGCCCACTCCTCCAAGCGTGGTTCCTCAGAGGAGGAGAGATGTCAGGTGGAGAAGTCAGGTGAGGCTTTCCCTGGACGACACAGCTTAAGGTGGAGGGTTTAGTCTTTCCCTTCCTACAGTGCATCTACTGGGAGGTGAAGGACACTGGCCCCAAGTAAGACCAACAGCAGCTGACTTGACTAACATCCCAATTCTTTTTTTTTTAATCTGTATTATGTGCCTGGGCACAGCAGGCTATCTTCCTAATTTTTCTCCCTCCCTCTCCCGCTTTCCGTTTAATTTCCTGCATATCCTGCATCCTGACTTGCTTACAAGTGATTTTGATTTCTCTCCTCATCAGATGTGTTAGAAATTAAGAACAAAGCATGGCCAGAGATCTGCAAATCATAACTATTCCCATCTGCAGACAGACCCAAGGTGCGTGGTAGATGCTTTGTTAAGTGGCCCACTCTTGCCTCCAGCCCCAGCCCCCTTACAGCATGACCCAACCTTTCCCTTGATCGTTGGTGCCACCTCTTGAGAAACACCGTAGGAAGCAATTCCTACCACCCGATGAGTTTTGTGGTGTGGCTCTAACCCGGGTGACACAGGTGCAACAGCTGTAAAACGGCCATGGGAGTTGGTGGCCACGAAACACCATGCACACGTGGGTACGCATGTGCATGAACAGCACCGTTCCTGTCCAGGCAGGCGGGTGTGCTAGGCAAATTGTCAACAAGAAGCTGTCTTTCCTAACCCAATATGTTACCAATCAGGCAAACTCTATTAAAAAAAGGAAAAAAAAAAAAAAAAAAAAAAAAGAAAAAAAGAAAAAGGGCATATTTATTACTAGTCCATAAATAATTTTATGGGCGGAAAATAATAGCACTCCTAGAGAGAGCACAGAGAACCAGTAATGAAAGTCTTTAATATAAACATCCATAGAGGAAGAGAACTGACCACAAGCTCCAATAAAACTGGAACACGCTTTAACCCCTGGTGAGAAGTAGAAAGCAAGCTTTCATCTAGGTAGGGCAGAGGGGGAGATTGCTGCTTTCTCGCTAGCAAAGGAAGAAAGGAGGCACATTTGTCATGGCCAGAGACTGAAGCCAGAAAGTAGGTTGTGAGCACACAGACAAGGAAGAAAGAAAAAAAAAAAAACAACAGTTAAAGGAAGTTCTTTGGAGAGACAGAGGACCTCAGAGGCAATAGCCATGTTTATTGACTCAGGTTTGACGATTCACCAAGTCGTCTGAACGTCTTGGGAAGAGGTCCTCTCTAGACAACCTCAAGCAAAGCAGGGCAAGGTGCCCCTCAAACTGCAGAGGAAGCAGCACGCCAGAACCCAGCTTTCCAGTAACACCAGGCAACAGCCACGAAACCTCTAAACTGTGTCTGTGGTCAGAAAATCAATGCCGTAAAAATCACATTGGCCTAACCCTCAGCTCTCCTCTGTCCTGCTCCTCTGCCTGCAGGGCCAGAGAGGTTTGACCCTCCAGGTGCCCTCCCAAAGGCAGCCCCCAGCTGCGGAAGCAGCCCCCGAGCACCCATTGGGCTGCAGGACCAGCATGTTGGGCACAGAAGTGCCTCCTTTGGTCTGGAGTCACTGGGGGGCAGGAGGACCTGCATGCCACAGCTGATTGCTGTGGGCTCAGGGTGCTCAGCAGCAACCTGGAGTGCTCAGGACCCCTCAGGATGGCAGAGTATATCCAGGTACCCTCTGTTGCTCTTCACAGCCATGGGGAACAAAGGCAATTAGGACTTTAAACACAGCTTGTGCCCACCCTTTGTGGGTGTAACGGCACAGCTTGACTGCAGGGAATAGTCAGGAGCAAGTTGTTTCTCAGCCTCAACACATTTCTGTGGGCTTCTGGTTTCGGGCACAGCCCTTCTCCTGGCAATCTGCCCCAGGATGGGTTTGCTGTTCACAGTGGGAATGGGGCAACCACATAAGACCCAGCCACAGGCATTTGGGGTTTGCGAAGAGTTCAGTAGGATATGAAGTCCTATCTGAGCATTTTTTAAGACTGCTGTAGCTCCTACAGGACAGAAAAGGATGGGTCTTTGTCACCAAAGTGCTGGGGCAAAGACAAGCAAATCCTTCTGTGCCTGACCACACATCATCACTTACCTTGAGCCAAACTCCTTCATCGCCCAAGGGCATCCTCTCCTCATCTGGATCCCGAGCATTGTCTTGGCTGGGAGTGCAGGGGAACCATGCAGCCAGGGAAAGGTCCTTCGGCACATTGTGAAGGTGAGATTTACATACCTGAAAGGAGAGATCTATTTCAACCCAGAAAGAAGCAAGGAAAGTGAGAGAAAGAAACAGCATCTACAAAACCTCAAGACTCAACAAACGTTGAGAAGGATCCCAAGTTGGTTCCTAGAATAAAGACAATTAGGATGCGGGTTCCTAAGCAGGAGTGACATCTCACCGCCCACACATGCGCACAGGAGGCCTTTGCCATTTTGAAGTGCTGTAAATACRCTGTTTAAGCACCCCATGGTGTCTGTGGGGCTGAGTAAGAAATAATGAGCCAAGTCGTGAGATGGTAGGTAAGACCACAGCCTCCTGATTTTGGCTGGGCTGATGAGATCTGAAGGTGTGATTCATTCGCCTGAATACCAGTCTTCTGTGCCATTCAATGCCCTATGGTTTCTCAGACATCCCCGTAGGCCTGGCAGGCAAAAACTGGGAGATACATGTGTCATTCTAGAGGAGCAGACACCTGAGCCCAAGGCATCTCATTAGACATGTACATCTGGGCAATTTAATCACGCTGTAGGTCTCAAGAAGATTGTTCCTTATATCAGGTCAATAGAAACACACGTATAAAGGGCTAAATATGACCTCTCTACATATTTCTTGCCGTTCTTCAGCTTGCTAGGAAAGAACATATACACACCACGTTAACATTGATCAGGCAAAATCCCATCCTAGACCTCCAGGCCCTGCTCCAAAGCCCATATGAAAGACGGGAATTCTCCCATCGATTTTTCCTTGGCAACAGATCAGAGAGTTTGAGAGCAGAACAGATGCTGATGTATGCGTGATTTTATCCTTTCAGGCCCTGACCTTATAAGGTATTAGACTTGCGGGATTTTTTTAAACCGACAGCGGGACTACTCACATGCTCAAAGTTGTGCGTTTAGCTGGTGGGATGGGGGCGGTCACTGTTTAGCAAACTGCATGGTCAGGGGAGGTGCTCCCTGCCTTGATGAAACACCCCTCCATGTACTGCAGTTCCTGGGCTTAGGGACTACTGAAAGAGAGGTGTGAGAAATGTCTTCTACTGGCTCCCTGCATGGGAATATAGTAATCAATGAACACTTCCAGAGCTGCTCTGAAGATTTTGGTTTTGCCTCAGTACACTCTTGCAGCAGTGACTTCCCCAGCTTTACTGCATGGGCTTTGCTAGAAAAGTTGTGGTGGTTTTTTTTGGTGGTTTTTTTTTTTTTTTTTTTTTTTGGCCCGTGCCTTCGCTCACCTTCACAACAGGCTCTCCAGTGACCAAGGAAGCAGGGCAGGACTTCACGTCCTGATGGGAGGTGTAGGCTTTTGCTGCCCACAGATCCACGTATCCATCAGGCGTGTAGGGACCACAGTCCAGGACACTGCTTGTCTTCTCAAACGGCTCACACACACCATCCCCATCGTGCACATAGCACAGGCTTGGTTCCCCTGCAAGGAGAGCAGGGATGACCCATTTACAAACCAGGCTCCAGGAACATACATCTCCTCCTGTCCCAGGAGGCGTGCTGGCCATTTAGCCTAGGGATTTCCCTCCACAAGAGCCTGACAAGCTCCATGGATCACTCCAGCTGCAGATCCACGTTTTGTTGCGATGAGGTGCATCATCCCCACTCTGAGGAGCAGTGTGAATAACGTACAGTTTTGAGACATCCTTTTGAGGCAGGAGTCAATCTATTTGGACTTACCGACACAGTTGAAGCCTTTTTCCTTTTTACACTTCCTGGAACAGCCATCTCCATCCAGCAAGTCCCCATCATCGCATTCCTCCTCCAGGCTCCTAAGAGGACAACAGCCAGATGTGTTAACACCACCCTTGACTCATCACTCCTGTCCTTCTGCCCAGTCATAAGTGAGGACCCCATATCTTGGTTCCATATCCACAGAAGCAGCGAGAAGAGGAAGAACCACATGTGGAATAAGGTAGAGGAGAAAACACCATATCTTGCCAGGGGATAAAAAGAGGTTGAAAACACAGCATACRGGAGAAGGCATGACTGTACGGTGACTTTCTTATAAGACCTGAGGCAAGAACTATGGGAGAAAATGAAGCTATATACAACGGAGGACGTAGAGAACCAAGCATCAGGAAGACTTGCTGCTGGAGAAAGCAAGTTTTGGAGAGGGCAGGAGGTTCCAAGGTAGGGCTGGTGTTTCAGTGGGAGCTGGAGAAGGGGAGGCAGGAGAAGGGAGAGAGAGAGAGAAGGTTAGCCCAAGAGGAGACAAGAATCAGCCCCCAGCTGACATGCATGGCGTCTCATGAGGAAAAGAAGCCCATGCAGTTTCCTTGAAAAGGTTCTGTCCCTATTCTGCAGAAAACAGACCTGATGGGGAAAAGCTAGCAGAAATGCCTTGATTTGTATGTATTCCTTTGTGCAGAGAGTTACATATCCCAAAACACAAGGTGCAAAAAAACTTCAGACATACAACTTGTGATGCTCACCCACCTCCACCCTCATCTAACACGAAAGATCCACTGTGTCCCATCTTCCCACCTTTGGCTCACTGTTCCACACATGGTACAAAGGAAAAAAATTTCACAGACAAAGCTTCCTGCRTGGCCTTCCCCACAACAGCTCAGGAACAGGAAAGCCTGCCAAAAATCTCAGCTGCTATTTGCCCATTTCTGCTCTTCTCACTTTTCTATCGACTTTGACAATGGACCCTAATGTGGTCGTTTGCTCTCTCTGGACCAAGTCTTCAGCTAATATGAGTTCATGCTAAAACCATACCAGATTACACCACTTTAGCAGCTAGCCCTGCTGTAAGCCTCTTTGCCTTGCTGGGTCTTGTACAATACCACAATCCCTCCCGCACTTGCTTCAATTGTCCACTTTCCTCACACTGTTAAGAAAGCTGTTTTCAAAGGAAAGTGATTCTGAGTAACCTGGAAGTTGAAGTCCGAAAAAGCTAAAATATGGAAATTTGGCATAATTATCCCCAGACGGAGCAGGTGAACCATTGGAGTCTCCCAATGTGGAGGTGGTTAGAGATGGTGCATCCCTCATCATTTGGGGTCTCTAAGCTGAGACCAGACAGCTCTCTAAAGACACCACGCCACGTGGGACTGCGCTTGCTGCAGAACCTGCTTCTACAGGGCCACCACCATGTGCCCTATGCAAAAAGTTATATTGGCCAGTCCCTAAGGCAGATCCCTTTGGGGTCAGACTCCACRACAGTTCGCTGAGATGGGCCAGAACCCAAGCACTGCAGTCAAACACAGAGGATGTTCAGGTTGGGCCCCTCATCCAGTCCCTGCTTCTCAGAAAGGACTATCTCCATCTCCTATGCACATGGCATTTTACAAAACACGAGCTCTACAGTCCAGTCTGCTGGAGGGATTCAGTGCAGCATCTTCAGTCAAGTACCCATGGGCRGAGGACCAACCCGGTGCTTCCCTTTGGGGCAGGATGACCTGACAGCTTAAAGAACCTCAGCTGAGAGCTTGAGTTTCTTGACTTACGTGGTCACCTTCCCATCCCCACAGTAGGGTGCTCCATGGACATGGACGAGCGGTGGGGAGGCTTCTCCTGAGGTTGTCCCAGAGACTGCCTGCACCTGGTAGCGGTACACCTGCCCAGGCGTGACTTCCCTGCAGGAACAGAGAGGACTTGAAGAAAGAGCAGGAGGGAACAGCCCATACATCTGCAACAGATTTGCTCACCACAGCTATAGAAATCACGTGTGTGCGCCCATGCAATATCACAGTTTGACATATGTCTTCATACTCTAAACTGCCAGAGGCAGAGACTGTGGGAAGACGGTCTCTGCCAGGTTGTGCAGAGGGGCCTGCTGCTTATTTCCCTTATTTCCTTAGGGTCTGAGCTGGGGAGAAGCGGCATTAACTCGAACGATCATTTTACTGGTGGTGTTGGTAAGGAAAATGTTTCCGGATTTAATAAGCTCCTTCTAGTTAGCCTGGGCTCATGGGCGAGGGTCATGCTAGCATGGTGGGTCTGCAACAAGCTTCCTCAATGCTGAATAGGGAATCCGCTCATGGCATTGAACATGGTAATTCCCGGGGTTGGGGGAAAAAACAAAAACACAAGAAAAACCATCCAGGGATTCAAAGGCAGGACCTGAGGACGTCATCAAATCTGTCCCAGCCACCCTCTCAGCCTGCGACAGAGCAGCATCGTCACTCACGTGTCGACGAACTGGCGGTGCGCCTGTACCGGGGCGGCAGGGGATCCATTTGCAAACAGGGGGTCGCGGAGGACTCGGTACTCGATCAGCTTGCAGGCCGAGCACAGAGAGCTGTGGGGCATGGAGGTCAGCAGGGCCGTGTCTATCTCCATCCTCTCATCAAAGGTGTAGATTTTGACTCCGGACACCTTTTTAGGGATGTTGAGCTTCACGGTAAAGGGGACGTCACAGAAGGTGTCCAGGGGGCCCAGATGGATGGACTCCCCCTGCTCTGTCAGGACTTCAATGTCAGACAGTGCCTTGGGAGAGCCCGTGGAGAGGTACGTGGTCCAGAGGGTGAGGGAATCGGGATAGACGGGGTGCAGGAAGCGCAGCTCCAGGATGCAGCCATCCGGCTGGGGGCACGGCACCGTCATGTTCATGTGGTACAGATGGAGCTCCGGACTCCAGGCCTGGAGGCTGGGCTCACAGGGCTGATCCACGTCTGGGGGTCCTGGGCAGGAAGGATGAGGAGGAGGCTGATGAGAACCAGGGGACAGCTGACCTCACGGGGGACCCAGAGGGGCGATCCTCCCTGCAGTACACTGTAGGTGCTTATGCATCTCTGTGCTATAGCTGCACACCCATGCGGTTTTGCACCCACTGCAGGCATGTGCCAGAGCTGGTGGCATCTGCCCTAACATCCTAGAAAGCAATAAGCACCACTAGTCTCCTAGCTCCTGGGTACGCATGCAAGGACAAGGCTTGGCAGATCTTGTGTCTCACAGCCCTCTATAACAGGGATAATGGTATCCACGCTGCAGCTGGTCGCAGTGCCAACCTCTAGAGACAGCCTGGACACAGCTGGGGGACATGAAGCTTGCTCTGTAGTCTCATGGGCACAGAAGGCTTGCCAAGGACACCTGAATACCGAGTCCCTGTGGCTCCATGGGCTTGGACATAAGCTAAGCGGAGCAGAGACCGAAGCTTTCCACAGGCACGTGCTGGAACAGGTCACAGGCAGGAAGGGACCAGGTCCAAAGCAAGCCAGAGAAGCAGCTCTGGAAGGCTGTTCTTCCACAAGGACCTCCAGGATGGTGCCCAGGTTGACCTCAGATCCCCAGGTTGCCTCCCCCTGTGGTGGACTAGCACTCAGCAAGAGAAATGTAGCGTTGGGCTTTCAGTCTCAGAAAGCATCGCTGGAATTCATCATCCTGTAGTAGAAATACCCTTGTCTTCATCAACATTTCTTAGGGCCCAGCACCAATTCAAAGCCTGCATCCATTTAATATTAGTCTTCTAAAAAACCATAAAACCTGCTTCTTTTTCACCAGAGCAAACATGCACTTGTGATAACTGCAGGTCAWGCATAGGAGAAAACAACATCCAATAATTCCAGCAGCAGTTTTAATTTGCCAGTGAATCAGACAGGCAGGGGAAACAGGAACCACTGACAATACATGAGCTAAGCTTTGATTTGTTTGGTATCACTGAATAAGCACAAATTTGATTATTTCTTTAAGTTGATTTCCCTCCCCCCCAACTTGCAATGCTAGCAAGAGATACTTAAAGAGTTTTCAGACACAGAATCTCAGCTACATCCTGACACTCCTGTTCTCAAAGCATGGGCTACATCCCAAAGGTGCAATAATGTCCAGACTGCACTTTCTTTGCAACCACCTTGGCACATTTTCAATCAACCTCAGTGGCTCAAACGGGCAGATGCACAGAACTAACAGATCCTCTGGCTCCACGTGGTTCAACAGCAGCATGTGCACTACATAGAGCCACGGGATCATTTCACCTGGTCTCCTGCCTCCTCTGCTTTGCCATTGAAGAAGGTGAGGCAGTACGAAAAGCCCAACAGCTCCTATGGCAGCTGCATGACTCTGAAAGCCACCACCACGCCCACAAGGTGGGTCTCTAGACCAACATCTGGTTGCACATCTCTCAGCACAAGAGAAGTTGTGACACCCTGCTGTTCACCTTGCCAGCGAGGAATTGCATCCAACCCAGATTGCCCAGGATTTAGTACAGACTCGGTGGGACTGAGCAAGGAGCTCCTCTTGCTCCCTTTGGGCAAGCCTGCATCAAAGCCTGTGAACGCCCCTGAGGTTTTGAATGAGGTCCCAAGATCTATGTTGTAAGACTTTTATTTCAATGAACTGCCCTTCCCTTTTGACCAGTATCTCTCATTAACACCTTCCTGGGCAATGATTTGGGTTAATATCGGGGTGTCACTTCGTTTATCCAAAGCCAGCTGGCAGTTACCAGCTATCTTCTGGGCACCTAGAATTCCKTCCTGCACTAAAGAGCCTCCCCAAAGGGGATACATCTCACTCTCTAAAAGAAAAAAGCTTCTTTTTCTTTTCCCAGCGAGATCTCATCTTTGTCTGGGAGATTCACAGCCAGGGGAAAAGAGGAGGTGTTTACCTTCTGCTTCTTCTGGAGTCCAGTAGCCAGAGGAATCGCAGACCCGAGGGGAAGAGGCCTCGTGCACATACTGACGGAAGGTGCCGTCCTCCGCACAGTGATCACAGAGCATGTCCTGCTCCCTGCAGACAGAAGACAAAGGCATTGGCATGTCTAAATTATGACTGGTTAATTTTCCATCCACATTTGTCCAGGCAGGATCAGATGGGAAGCTGGAAAAGYGGGAAGCCCCTGGGCATACCATCCTGCTTGGAATAAGCTTTGTCAAAGACAGGAGAATAAAAGTGACCGTGGGACAAGCCTCTTCTACAGGCTCTCTGGGTAGTCTTGGATGAGCCATTGAATGGCCTGCTCCCTACCCATGAAACAGAGCTAACAGACTTCATGCTTCCCAGGGCAATGCCTCTGCAGTTGGGTTGGGTGCACTTGGGTCTCTCTCCGCTAAACCCCAGAGTCAGGTTTTTGGCTTTTGTCACTACTGCAATACAAGACAGTCACAATAATGTCAATTAAAGAGGGTACCACTGTGCCCTCCAGGAAAGAAAAAGAGACTTTTCTGTGATAAAGATCAGCCTCAGGTCCTTTCCTTGGCAAGTTCGTCACAGGGGATGCAGAACCCCTACCATGGACCAGCTCCTGAGCAAGAGCAAGAGCTGGGGATGAATCTGAAGACCCAGCATCTGCCTTCTTGACCCRTGTTTTCCTGCTCCCAAACCACTCTGTTCCCCACCAAAGCAGTTTGTTTGGATGAYCCGAGGCCACCCAGCACTCAAGGCTCATGCTTGCGGGGGTAACAGGTACACACTCTCATTATCCCTGGGATGAAATGCCCGTCGTGGAGAGCATCAGTTCTTTGAAGAGGCAGTAAACGCTGACCCAGGGTTGTCTCAGCTGCCCTCAAACACCACTTTTCTTTGAATTGCAAAAGCTTTGTGAAGTAGCTTTAAAACAATTTCAAGAGCTCTTTAACATATGCTTATGGTCCCATAATAAAAGCATAGACCCAAAACCTGGTGGAGACCAAAATGTTTTAGTAATAGAGGCTGCGGAATAGAGGCATTGGTGTTGTATCCAGATCTTGGTGACTCCCCAATGCTGGGGAGAAGACAGACAGCCACCCGGCGCTCAGGGCCATGCACTGCTCGCCAGCCAAACAACTCTGGTTCCTCAGCACCGTTTCTCTGGTTTGAAAATTTTCCTGACTTACCCCCAGTATTTACACCAYGAGTCCATGACAGTGCTGGGAACGAAACCCAGCTCTTGCGGTTCGAGCTCCCTGCCTTAACCACAAGGCTGCATTTCCTCCTGGTAAATGGCTATTTTATACAATAAGTGCTAAATGAAGCTCATTTTTCATTCCGTGATTGCACTCCGGGGTTTAAGAATTGGCATTGCCTCCCGACGCTCTTTGGCTTCCCCTCCCGGCACCCTGACAGCAGAAGGCTCGCAGGAGAGCCCACATGCCAGCGGGGCCATCTCAGCAGCCCAGCTCTTGTGTCTGAGGGCTCTGCTGGAGACAACCAAGGGAGGAAAGGGGATGGGGGGGTCTGCACCATAGAGGGTCCCTTGTCCCTTCTAGCAGGCTCCTGTGCAAGCCCAAGACCATTGCAACAGCAGATCCCTTACCTCTCATGGATGACACCACTGATGGGAGGCAGCCAGTAGATGCTGAGGGAGTCCTGCGTCTGCCCCATGACCATGGGAGGAATCGGGATGGGTGCGGGCTTCTTGCTCTGGCCCCAGCGCTGGTACACCAGGTCCAGGTAGCAATGCATCCGGGCCACTTGGTTGGGGGTGAAGGTGTTGGTGCAGTCATCATCTGGGGAAAGAGAGGCCAGGCTGAGGGTGGCAGGGATCAGCCAGTGGGGCATGGCAATGTGCACTCTTCTTGATCTCCAAACTCTGTTTAGGGGACCTCTAGGGAGACCTAGGAGACACCAGCGTGTGGTGGCTCTCCTGCCAGGACTCTCTGGTGTCGTGTGTCCCCAAAGCCACAAGATGGCACTGCCTCAGCAGCTCCACATCCCTGCACTTGCTCAACACCGGCTCACACCAGCATTAACGCCTGGGCAGTGCCACCATCCTCATGGGACTCGCAGTGGGTCAAGCAGGGGGTGACAGAATTGCTCTTCAGGCTTTGGTCCTCCTGGGCTGCGAGGAGGAACACCAGCCCTCCRCGGCATGCCTTTGGAAACCAAGCCAAAAGGGCTCAGCTCAAAGGTCCGAAATTATAATAGTAGTAGTAGTAGTARTAATAATAATAATAAAAAATAACAGTAATAATAAAGTTGCTTCAGGACTGGAAAACAAAGGCACACCACCATGCAGACAAGAACGGCCTTGATGCATGTCCATAACAGACTGGCAGGGAGGAAGGGATGGAAACAGCCTGCAGCAAGGAAGGGGCTAAGAAGCTACTGCAAGCACAGGCTGCAGCCTGCACATCCCAATGCACCAGGAGGGACCACATCAGTTAGGGAACGAGGGAAGGGACTACCGATGGAGGCAGAAGGGAGAGAAACCCAAGTTTCTAGGGAAGGTGACCCCTTACAATTTCTAAGGATGATTACTCGTTACCTGTGTAACTCATGTAGTTGTTGAAGGGCGTTCCTGTGAAATGTGTCTGGCCGCAGGTGTCATTGGTAGGGTCTGGATCCCGACAGAGTTTACTCTTTGGGGTGGGGGCAGTGTCAGCACAGAGGTCTCCCGTCTCCATAGACGGAGTTGTCTCCCTGCAGGGATCGTCACAAGATTCCCGCTCACTCACTCCCTTAAAGACGTGGTACAGCCCCAGGACGTGTCCCACTTCATGGATCATGGTGTTCGTGTGGCCATGCATACCATAATAAGCAGGGTTGAGGACAACTCCACCTAGAATTGCAAGTACAGGGAACATCATCCAGAGAAAGAGACAGCGGGCAGTTGCCGTTACTCACCTGTGCTAGGTAAAACTCCTCTCATTGTGCTTCCAGGTCACAAATGAGATGCCACATGGAGACCTGAAGATGGACATATTCACCCTCTTGTAGGATGGAAAGAGGGCTCCTTTGCCCTCTTGGAGCGGAATGGGGTGGGTGTTTTTTCTTCCCCTTCTGATCACACCACTCTCCCCAACATCTTCAATCATTTCAGCTACCATTTCCCTCTGTGTCTTCTCGCATGTTTATAATTCAGTGTCTGCTTTGGTTCACACTTACAACTCCAAATGAGGTTTGGAGCCAGGGCACCAAACTGAGACATGTTGTGAGTTTACAGGGATAATCTTTTGAACCAGAGGACAGAAGACCTTCCCCTAGCCTAGACAGGTGGCTAAAGCATGCCAACTCCCATGGCAGGCAAGAACAACAAGGTGCCTAGCAAAGTCCTGACACGCTTGGCTGTGCCAACTAGAAGCCACCTTCAGCACAAGTCCATATGAAGATTCAAATGCACTGCCTCTGGCCCCTACTGAGAAAACATTAATGATCTATTGCTTCAACCTTCAAATCAGACCCTAAGGAGTAAACTAAAACTCTCATGAGGTGCTGTTGCAATCCACTAAGCTTCTATCACAAACCTGACCTGAATCCACTGTGTATTTTAGAGCAGGATTTTCCAAAACGCAGCTTCTGAAGATCCCTTCCTCACCTTCAGAGGGGTTTGCATGTGGGCAAGGTGCACCAAGTGAACCAGGCAAGAACCCCCCACCCATCGCAGTTCTACTCCTCTTCACTGGGGCACCCCAGCCCCTTGACTCAAGGAGGCACAAAGGGGCAGTTCATCTCCAAGCCAGTTTGGTGCATGTTCAACTGTCAAAGATGCTGGAGCATGGGTACAGACTAAGTCCCCCAGAAACTGCCCAGAGCTGCCACCTCATACTGATAGCAACAGTATGGAGCTGGATGCTGATCCTGGAGTCTGCTGACTCAGTCCTGCTGATCCCAGGTGTCACCCATGCTGATCCTGCCCTAAGCTGTTCCTTGGCTGCAGGACAAGGTGCTTTTCCTCTCCTGCCCACCCACCTGCAATGGGAAGAGCAAGGATCAATGATGCTGAAGGAAAGCCAGGTGGAGCAGAGCCTTCCCCTTTGCTCATTGCCAGTATCTCCAACCCCTGACCTGGGATGCACACACTGTACCGACAACTCTGTACCACATCTGTTGGGAAACTGTCCACGGAGGATGCTCAGGAACAAAACTTCTCTCTTCTCTGGCCTCCTTTTATTTCTTTATTTTGCCCAAATGAAAATCTCTTTGGAAACTCTGCTTTTTTCTCCCTGCTTTGAGGTTTTTTCATTGGCCATTTCCTCCCCTTTCCTCTTCTCGTTTCCTTGCTCCATCCACTTTTCCACGCTGCCTTACAGTGGAGGAGCAAGGGCTGGGGAATATCAGCAAGATGAGGGGGCAAAAAGCAGACCCCAGCACGTGCCCAGGCTGACTCCAGGCAATGGGAGGCTGTTTTTACCCAACTACTTTTAACCCAGACAGCTTGGATGGCAGCGCGGTGAATAGTTGGCTCCCACACAGCTTGCTCCCTCCTTTGCAAGGCCCTGGAGGATTTACTGTGCCAGCTACCTCACAGCAGAGCCTCTGCTACTGCATCTCTGCTGATGATTGCTGCACCTGCCAGCAAAGCTAAAATTGGCAGAGGGCCACCGTGTGATCCCGTCTCCAGCCACAGCATAGACTGCTTGAAATCTGCTCCTGGATCAGCTCCATGCGCTACTGGACTACCTCATGTCCTCAAGTACAGGGTATTCCTTCCAAGAGAGGGTTTTCTTCAGATCACGGTGTCCCTGGCAGGACACAAGCAGGTCTGTGACTCCTCTGATGGAGCCATGCTGGGTGAACACTGGGTTAGGGCTGGAAAGGGGCCTTCAGAGATGACCTGAGCAATTCTCTCGAGCCCAACAGGGTTGCAAGAGGGTGAAAAAATAAGGGTGGCATCTTCTATGGAGCATCCTGTGTGTGTGGCTCATGGAAGGGCTGAGACACACCACTAACCTGTCAAGTGGCACCGTTTCTTAGCTAAAAATTCATGTTTGTTGTTCTCCGTGTCCCCCCAGTGTGGATCTTATGTCCAGGGCAGCTTGGCTTGAGGCAAAGGATGGGTCACAAAGTAGCTGCATTCCCTTTCTCCCCAGCTGTAAAACACCAGAGCAGAGGACCTTGCATCCCATCAGTCAGCTCTTGACCCTTTAGTTGACTGGAGACGGGCCACAAGAAGGTAGAGAGATGGAAAAATTTCAATCTTGGGGGACCTTCATCTTGTGTCCTGTCAATCATTAGGTTTTTGCAAGCCATCCCCCTCTCAATTACCAGGCTGGTAAATGCTATAGATAGCAAAGGGCATCCCATTGATGGAGAACCCTGTGGGCACATAAAAAAAAGCTGCTTCTCATTTTAATCAAAACAGGACACGAGAGAAGAGAGAACAGAAAGAAAAGGCATCTCTGCAGCCAAACCCAAGCCTGAGCAAGGCAGGGGGCTGCCTGCCCAAAGGTCTGAAAGGARGAATGCACACGCAGAAAGAAAATAGTGTTCATAAACAAATAAATGAGATGTGAAAGCCCTGCACGCATCCTGCAGCACTAACCACAAGGAATGGGTCTGAGCACCAGGGGCACGGGAGGCCCTGTGACCAAGCAGCCCTCCTCCCAGCAGAAACCCAATGCTCTTCCCATGCGGGGGAATAAATGGGATTCCAGTACAGGGAGGGAGAAATCTGTCACAGGGGAGGGATGCCAAGGCTGGGATACCCTGTCCCTCCCCCTCCTCTCTGCTGGCTTCCCCTATCCCATTCCTCCCCCACACTCCACAAGGACAATCATATTTTTAGTGTTGTTGGGGGTTTTTTTGTTTTTTTTTTGTTTTTTTTTTTTTTTTTGTTTTTGTTTTTGTTTTGTTGTTTTGGTTTTGTTTTCAGCTAACTAGATGGCAGGATTAGAAACAGCATGAGAACTCTGCCTTCCTTCCAGAACATCCCTGTCCCTCCATTCCCTGTCCCCACAGCTCCCTGATGAGCTGGGAGAGCTCCCAGCTTTGGACCAGGAAGTTGTATTTCCCCTCTGCAGGGTCCTCCTGTGAAGGCAAGATGTGGAAGTGTTCATAACATCCCAACAAGACCAGCCTCCCCTCTCCCTCCTCTGCAGATCAGGCTTTCCTTCTCACCTCTGCCTCCTCCTCCTGCCCTGGGAGATGGGCTAAATTGGGCTTTAAGTGAACTCTCCCTCTCATGCCTGAAAACCAGCCCCAGGAGGTGCCCAAGGTCAGCATTTACACAACCAAGCTAAAAACTTCAACGTCATGTCCCTGTGACATCAAGGGGTCCAGCACTCCCAGGCAGGTGAACCAGAGTCTTCTTTGAACTTGCTCACCCAACTGAGACCAGGCAGCTGGAAAGCTTCAGGTCTGGCCTCACAACATCCTCTCCCTCCAGACCAGACCTACCAGCTACAGCTGCAGAGCTGGTAACATCCCCAAGGTCAAACCTCAACTCTGCTCAAGCAACAAAAGGTGCCCAGTCCATCAGTACAGTAAATGATTAGCGCTGGTGTGGACCCCACTTCATCTTCACTCACACATCCCTTGGAAGCTCCCGGTCCCAGGACATTGCCCTGCTTCTAGCCATGATCAACAGCAATGCTGAAGGACTCTGGTTCAAGTCAGTCCCCAAGAAGCCAACCTGTTCCTGGGTCAGGGCTGTTGTAGAGAACGCATGCTCAAGCAAGCACGGGATCTTTAAACAGCAAACCACAAAGTTGAACCTGTATCACAGGGCCAGTCTTCCCCAAACACTGAGTCATGGCAATTAATGGAACAAACGCATGACGGTTAGTCAGACAGGAAGATGGCCATTGCTTAAGGTACCTTTGATGGAACGGCTGGCCCTCCTTCAGGATCCACTGACCTCAGCCAGATATATGAGCTGGCCTCAGCTTATATAACTGCAGAAAGTATTTATAACATCAAATATTCACAATTCCCTTGCCTTTCGACCATGTTTACGCAAATACAGTTCACATGCAGCTACACATGAAGTTTAAAGCRTCTGCGTTATTACATTGCTAGGGTTTTTGAGGCAAGGCTTTCCACTGCGGAAAGCTAAGGGTTTTTTATAGGACAGAGTTCTTCGACTCCTTGTGTTTTGTAGTTAAAAAGATTTACTTCTAAGTTCTCAGAAAATTCATTCCAGACTCCAAGCAAGAACTCTGAATTTGAGAGGAACTCACTGTGATTATGGTGGAAAGACTGAGACAGGCAGTATGGTTAGAGGGAGCAGTGCAAACAGACCTGAGATTTTCTACCTCTGCTGCTAGCTGGCTGCAAGTTCTCTCTGTCTAGGAGCCCCACAGCAGCTGAAATACTGCCTATAGAAGCATCATAGTCCAGTTCACCCTCTCCAAGTCAGTAATTATCTCTTATGCTTCAATGAATGTAGTTGCTGTTGGTTGGTATTACTACTGGTCTAAAATGGTAAACCATCCCTAAACCTTCAAATTTACTCAGGAAAATAATCTGGAGGAGAGCAATGATCTGTAAATCATCAGCATAGGAATGGTCACTTAATCTCTGGTAGCCCAAAACAAGCATAGGTGAAGAGAAGGGAATGAAAAACAAAGTTCACTGAAGACTTCCAGAAGGTGAAGACACCAACAGGAAGGTGAGGAGGACCCTCTTGAAAGACACAGTCAAAGGTCATGAAAGAATGGTTTCTAAGGAGTTCAAAGTCCAGATGGCAGATTAAAAAACATCTGGAGAAGAACTGATGGAGAACAGTTTGGAAACAGCATGGTTAGTGAGCTTTGGGATGAGAGGAAGTGTTAAAACAGAAGAAGGGAAGGCAGTTGGAGAGGAAAAGTCTCATGATACTTCTCTTGAAAACACCTAAGAAAGTCCAGTTCAGAGAGACAAACAGAGCAAAACCTGACCAAGAGTCTCTGGAGCCAAGATTCAGGCAGGTTAGCTTCTTCGAGAAGTCAAGTGAAACTCAAGGAACCAATTTGATTCAGGAGGAGAACCAAAGCATGAGAGGGTCTGTATGTGTGTAGGGAAAAATCAGCATGGCATTTCTGCTCCGTGGGAGCAGACAGTGGCATGGGGGGAGCGGGGCCTGTGTGCTGACCTTAATATTTTAAGGTCAGGATAGACAGGAGATTAGCAAGATTCAGTGCAAGGGAAAGACTCTGTCTTCTTGGAGACAGACCCRTCTCCTGTGTAAAGACCTGTCTCCACCCCTGGTCACTATTAGGTCCTTAAAGCTCAGGAATTTTTCTCAAACTACTATTCACTCCTCCCAAAGTTTTCCTTGCTCTTTCCTCTCTGCTTTACATTCACATCTACTCAGATTCTCCAGTAGCCTCTTGTGAGAGGTTTTGTCAAAAGCCATACATTCATGACCTGCTCAGTCCTAAGTTTCTTCTGTGCTGGACAAGAATATACATTGTGTGTGGTACAAAACACCTGATGATGTGGTGGAGCCTACTGTTTACAGAGAACAGAATCTGCCACCCGTCCTCCCAAGCTCATTAAATCTAAAACCAAGGACAGTCTTGAACCAAAGTCTTCAGTCTGTGCCAGAGCCTCAAAGAGGTTCAGATCCAGCTTCATACTTCACAGCTCCAGCACCAGAGCCAAGACAACACCCCTTTTCCCCTGAACTGCCGTGGTAAAACCCTGATCCAACATTTCCAGATGGTGCCACCTCTTGTGTCCCTGGCTGGACACAAACTCTGAGACCACAGCTAAATGCAAGCTTTTGGTGAAACCAGTCACCCTGATTACCCCTCTGTACAACTCCTTGCGAGCCATTGGGAGGGGTCTGAAGAGAACATGTGTGGCTGAAGGACTTGCTGTAGTAAGATGATTATCAGGCTGAGCCTTGGA
Source organism: Phoebastria nigripes (assembly GCA_035582835.1). Taxonomy (NCBI): domain Eukaryota; kingdom Metazoa; phylum Chordata; class Aves; order Procellariiformes; family Diomedeidae; genus Phoebastria; species Phoebastria nigripes. The sequence continues at coordinate 311,092 of JAYKAV010000034.1, forward strand.
AACGATTTCTGGAAGCTGAAGGAATAAATTTCATGGAGATTTGCCTTCCTCAACAAGAAACTGTAGCAATACGCTATTGAAAAACCAGTCCTGAAACTCATTGAGGGAGGGAAACTGGCAAAAAAGAACTTTAAAACAGGTCTTTAACAGCAGCGTAAAACTTTTAAGGGTTGAACATCATGCACTTGTAAAAGCAGAAGGTCTAGGTCTGCTGTGCAGGTGTCAGGAGTAATTATTTCCAGTTACTTACTGAGAAACACTTTAGATGTTTTGACTGCAAAGTGTAAAGGGCTTTGCCAGAAAAGTCTGACATCGAAGAGGTAGAGGGAGAGGCAGGAAAGAGAGACAGCAGAAATAGGATAAAACACACAATACATCTACATTCTAGTGAAGCAGTTGCTGTTTTGACTATTTTGTGGCCTGCCAGGGCTGATGACCTTAAGGGTCTGCCTTGAATTCACTGAAGCCAAGGAGAACTTTGCCTCCAGCATGTAGTAAGCCAAGTTATAAACACAGGGTTTAATTTGATAGTCATCCTTACATTTGCAGCTGGATTCAGAAGTGGCCAGTGCTCGCTGCCTGGTCAGCTCTGGAGTCACTCAGATCTGGAGTCTCGGCTCCAAAATCATTGACACTAAGTTCACCGTTTCCAGAATCCTCGAAGGTAGACCTGGAAGGTCCCAGAGAAGCCAAATGCGAGTCTAAATCCCTCTCCAGAGCCTGCACTGATGGTGAACCTGTAGCTCTCCCGAAGCTCTTTGTCCCACTGTCTCACTGCCTTCACCATTAAAAGTTTCTCAGAACAACCTGGAAGTGCCTTCTCAGGGTGTAACCCCACCACCTTATCCACATGGGCACAGGGAACGGGCAGCTCCTTTCCTTGCAGCAGCAGCTATTGGTACACCCAAAACCTGTTATTGGTACACCCAAAACCTGTTATCATGACCTTCTTATTAAACAACCTCAGTGTTGAGCCAAATCATGGGTGCCTCTTTTTGCCAAGTCAACCAAGAGAGAGGAAAACCAACAACCCTGAGACCCCATGAGTGGGGTAGCTTACTCACCCAGGTGACTAAGGGCCTCTTTATCCCATGGCCAAGTGGCAGCACCAGCCAACTCTTCCCTCACCGAACTGGCAAAGTAAACGTTGAGGAAGTGGGTGCTGTTCAGCTGCAGTGCCTCCTTCAGCTCCTTCACGCTCATGTACGCCCTGCAAGGACAAGGAAGAGGTAGTCAGCATAGACTTCAATGGAGCAAAGAGGAAAAGCAGGAGCCACCTGTAGATATCCTGGAAAGGATGCAGCAGGCATGGAGACCCCATCCTCAGCTCTCTGAAACCAACAGCATTTGATAAAGCGTGGCAAAATTCAGCAAGTTTCAACAGGATGTCCCATGACACTACTAATTCTGCTCTGTAAGGTGCAAGTTCTGCTAGTGAGGGGTTTGAGTGGGGGGCAGTCATGCAAATCTGAAGAAGTTTTGCTAACTACAGTAGCTTTGTTGATGAGTTCTACTCTTCAAGAAGATTTTCCAACAACAGGGACAGAAGAGGCCCCAAAGAATAGGGTAAAAGGAGACAAAATGGGAGGAGGAACAATGAGAGAAGAAAGAAAATGCAAAGGTCAGTCCTGCTAGGTAAAAGAGAAGGGGTTTGGCATCAGAAAAGTGGGATTTGATGGGGGGAAAAAGTGAGTTTTCCTCAAGGTGTGAGGAGAGAGAAAGGAATCCAGAACTCCAGCTGGTTCCAACAAGGGTTTTCAGGGGTCGTCCCTGATACAGGTCAGGGCAGGAATGGACATCAAACCTTATGCTTGGGAGCAGAGAGGGTTTGCCAGCTGGGGCCAAGAAGTCTCTTCTCCAGCTTCTCTAGTCCGTCTGGAGAAGCTCACGACCATGACCCTCCACTCTATCCTTTTCCCCAGGACAACCAGTATGCCAGAGGTGGCAGTGCATGGTAAGAACAAGGGGTTCCTGCAGAGCACAGGCACATAACACATCAAGAAACATGCTACCTCACCCCCATCCCTGTGTATTGTATAAGGAAGAGCGTGAGCAAAAGGTATCTCAGAATTTGCTCCAAGAAATCTCTCTTCCAGCTCTGCTCAAAACAGACCTTGGAGAAGAGTGCTGCCTGGGTCGCCCCAGCACTGAGCCAACAGCAGGGCCCCTTCACATGAATCTGTCTCTCTGCACATGATCTGAATCCTCTCTGAGAGGACGTCTGGGATGTCTGCAGGAGCCAGGGCAGGGAAGCACAGGAGCTCCCAGAATAAGCTTAATGGGGAGAGAGGGACATCTCTGGAGACAGATCCAAAGGGCATGTTTAGTGGAGAAAGCCTCCTGACAACACTGCTGGCTGTCTCTCCTCCCATCTCCAGAGCTGGGAATAAAGAGTTGCAGGAACAGAAAAAAATACTGGAATGAGGATATCCAAGACATCCGTTTCTAAAGGGCACAGGAAGGTAATGGGCTGGGAGAGGTGGGTAGGCAATAGGCATTGCAGCAGAGCAGTAACACCCATGGGTATGTCTGGGTGTCCACAAAATGATCCTCACAACATGGCATGTCTCTCAGCACTTGCAGGAAAAAAAAAAAAAAACCACACAGCGGTCAGGAAGTTTAGGTTTCTCTCTCCCCTCTGTGTGGTTGTTTCTGCACAGGTCAGAGGTCTATATTGCATTCACCGATACACAAACAGTCCCAGCGTTGATCTTTAGGGAGTTCATGTCCTCAGCTGTGTAAAACCAATCAGGATGTAACTTAATAACAACAATAATAATTCCAATAATTGTAGGGCCTTGGGCTGTGCTGCAAATGCCAGATACTCTTTTAAATCAAGTACTACCATTTCCACCATCAGTGCCATTGACCTCATGGGTTGAGGCAGCATTAGGACAGGTAGCCCTAGAAAACATTGTCTCTAAGTCTTCAAACTCTGAGGACCCTGACCTGCGGTTTGTGAAGCCATTAATTAAAGAGATTCTAAGCAGGGAAAAAAAACCCATGGAAAGGCTTCAAATACATCACTGTGGAATGATGATGGAAATGCACCATTGTGGAAATATGTCATAAGAATGACTAAACCTGCAGCATAAGGCCAACAGCAACACTAAGGTGGTGGAAAGCACTTCATTTATTCCCATGCTTCCAGGAGCAACTGGCATCTTTGAGCTGCATGGAGAGATTATGAAGGGAACACGATCATTTCTTTACACTGGACTAGCCATGAAGACACACCAGCTATGTTTGAACGAGCAGCTTCTGTAAAAGCGGTGTCCATTACTGCATTCCTCACCGCATTGAATTATGGAAGGAAGGACAAAAAGCTGAGCATGGGCTAAGGGGAAAAAGGCACGTTCTCATCCGAGATGTGAAGTGCGAAGGGAAAACGACAAGAGATGTGCAAATACACTGTTTGAGATGGCAAGATCCCTAGTCAAGTTATTATACCAACAGACTTGTTTAGAAAGAGAGAGGTTGCTACAGCAAATGGAAAAGAAGGAGGAAAAAGTGAAAAAATAGAGGAACAGGATTCCAGAAGTAGACTAGAGCAGGATGGCATGTGGAGCAGAGCTCGGTAAACCCAAGGGTGGCCGCTTCTCTGGATCTGAAATAGCAGAGACTTGGGTCAGCCATTGCTGACTTCGGAGGTGTCAGATAATCAGGATCTGCTGACAACCTCTCCCCTACCAGTCAGCCTCAATAGGCCATCCTGGGCTGGAGACATCTTACCCACCTTCCCAGCGACAAAGCAGCTCTAAAACTTCAGTCACTTTAGAAAATCTTGGCTGGACTATATGGCAGCATTTAATGGTGAGATGAGATGACCAGCTTGTCTTCACCAGGCCCCGAGATCTCCCACCACAAAGCAGCATTCCCAGAACACTTTCCCCAGCCACATCAGCTTGCTGAGAGAAAACTCTCCCAACCGGAAACGGCAAATTAGGAGAACATGATCTCTTCTCTGTGATGTCTCGCCTGAGCATCCCAGACACGCGCCACGCTGACGCCATCCCTTCAACCCAACCAAGACAGGAGCAGGCCGGGAGGAATAGATAGGGAGAAGAATAAATAAACCTGAAGGACATATTTGTGGCATGACTCGGAAGGAAGAGAAGCAAAAATTTCATAGAAATAGAGGGTAAAGGAGGGGGAAGGGGGAGAGAAAGTCTCCTTCATCCACCAGAGCTGCACGGGGGACACAGACTTAAAAATAACGTTGATTCCTGACCTATGATATCTTGGAAAAATAGTCCCAAACCCTTCCAGACTGTCCAAATTCCGAGAGCTGACGTCAGCCCTATTCAGAGGGATATTCCCGCCGCCCCTCTTCTGGAGACATGATGTTTTTCTGGCTGTCGCCTGCCATTCCCTTGACACTAGCAACATTTTTTGTCAACCCTTAATTATAAATAACTGTAATTTCCTCCATTGAGAGATTTGGATGGTTCAGGGCTGTGTCAGGGGTAGGGGGAGCCATTCCAGCACTGAGAGATAATCAGATGGATGGAGAAGGAGAGGAAAGGACCCCGATTTCACCCACTACGGCATGGAAAGCACAAACATCCTCCTGCTGGTGTCCCCAAAGACACGAGCAAGACCAAAACAACTCTAGAATGGGCAACTCAGATTCCCCTCAATCCACATTTCCCACTGGCATCCTTAGCTTAGACAAGGAGCATGTAACTGGCGTCTTCGCCTGTCGCTTACTGCCAAGGTCATGCTCTCCCTCTTCTTCAGCGCTTCTGTGATTTTCCCAGGGGAAAGGCAGAGCAGCCTTTGGTCTCCACAAACAGGCTAAATGACAGCCCTCTCCTCTGCTCCCCAAATAGCTTCTCAACGCCTACAAGACTGGAGTATTCCAAACTAGATGGTATTTACATCAGGGTGGGCACTGCAAGCCAACACAGAAACACAAGGAAGGCCAGAAGGACACATGAAGGCACAGCCATCAACTAAGCAGCAAAAAAAACCAACCCCAAAGAATAGGGCAGAGGATAGAAGAGAGACAGAGAAGGGCCATCAGGTTTTCCCGATTCAAAGCACATGTTTTTCCAAGAGCATCCAAAACTCATTGGTGAGCAGCTAGCTGCATGGTAATACCATCTTGACCTGGCAAGTATTTGCAACCCTGGGAGAGTGGAGCTTGCAAGAAGAGTATAGGCAACAGTAGAGAGAGATTAGGGATGGGAGGGCTATGGACTGCCATTATTAGAAATGAGCGTGGGCATGAACACCATCTGAAATGATGATATTTCAGGGAACGAGTCCAGATATGAGGGCCTCCCTCATGACGGTGCTGACCTGTGATACTGTTGACTTAAAGTTCTGCTGAGTGACACTAGCTGACAATCTAACTCTAAGGCAGGCTTAGGTACCACACTGCATACTGTTTTACTTGTGGGACTCATGGTTGGCGGAAAGCAAGATGGGGAAGAAGCCTGGACCTTGTATTGCTCTACAGCAGCACAGTGGAGCCACACTGATGCTTGTGTGGTCCCGGTGCTGGGTCAGGAACACATGGCTCTGTATGGGAGTTAATGATGTGCTGTCGTTGTGTGACATTTCAGGCTATCGAAAAAAGGAAAGGAAGATGAAGTGCAGCAGCTTCAGTGACTGTGTCACCACAGAATAGTGGAATTGGAGACTCATAACTGCGGATGGAGAGGACCTCCACAGGTGATCTAGTCCAACTCCCTTGTTCAAAACAGGTCTAATTAAATCAGGTTGCTCAAGGCCATGTCCAGCTGAGACCTGAACAGCTCTGAAGACAGAGGTTTCACAATTTCTCTTGGCAACCTATTCCAGTATTTAACCACCCTCATGGTAAAAAAAATTCCTAATGTCTAATCCAAACTTCTCATGTTTCGACTTGTGTCGATTGCTTCCTGTCCTATCATCATGCATTTCTTCTCAGAGTCCTGCTCCATCTTCTTTCTGTCACCCCACCACGTCAAATGGGAAAGCCATCAGATGACTACAGCTTTGCATGGAAAACTATTACTGCACTAGATCTTACCACACTAAGGTCTAAAGACCCAAAGCTTCCTTTCTGATCAGTTGAAAAATCACGCTCCACCCATGATCCCAGGCCTCCCTGGAGAACCGTCACACCCCTTTCTCATGCTTTTCCTTGGACAATTTTGTCCTAACCCATGGGGCAGACAGCATCTTTGTACTCGTGGATGTAAGTCAAGCTCTGGGCTGGCTTGGTCAAAGGAGAAGGCTTGACATACTCTGGAGAGACAGAGCTGTTGCTGCTTTTCCAGCTGCAATTTCTGGCAGCAACAATAGGACCACTGCTGGTACACAGGTGGGAGAGAGGAGGGGGGCAGTAGAATGGACAATCAAGCTGTGACACAAGCCTGATGTGGTTTAAGGTGCAAGAAGAGGAGCAAGAGTGGCACTTTCTGGTGACAGCCATATCATAACAGGAAGCCTTGGGGCCACGAAAGTGGCCATTACCACTGAAAGGCAAAAGATGCCACTTCCAAATGAAAAGCAAGGCCAGCACGTACCCCATGCAGTACCATAAATCAAACTGAATTCTCTGGGTACTGCAAAGGATGCAGTGTGTAATGCCACAGGAATTCCACTGCAATTCAAAAATAGGAGTCTTTTCCCTGTAGACTTTTCAGAGGGGATGTGGGAGTGGGGTTGGGTGGAAGTTGTCCAAGTGCCCTCCATGGACAGCTGAAAAATACTTGAGACCCAGCCAGCTCCAGCTAACCATACAGCCTAATGAAGTCACAGGGGATTCCTGGCTCTGCTTTCATGTCCTTCACCCACCGCAAGGAAATTCCTCTTCCTACTCCCCCCAGGCAGGGAGGCTCCCTTTTTCCCCAAACCTCTGCTTGACAAACGAGGAATTCCTCAGACTTCCCAGGAACAAGCACCAGCCTGCCACTAACATTTTTGGTGTGCTGACAACACATTCCTTCAAGGCTGCAAAGGGTTAATGCAACACACAGCAACCTTGCTTCTGAGGCACCAGTCAAAAGCCCAAGAGCCACAACTCAATCCATGAAGACAGGTGCTGAATCAAGTGGCATGAATATTTTTGGAGAGCAGACTCTCTAAACTCTCCATACCATCAGTGAAGAGAGATGCTCCTCCAGACGGTGAGCCAGGAACATCTTCTGATTCACCCCTGCCAAAAGACTCCTCTCCATGGTGACTCTTTAGGGGGTCTCTGCTTGCATACATGAATCCTCCTTGCTAGAATTTGTGAACCCTCATCCCTGTTCCCAGCACATGAATTCCCAGCTGATGCTCAGCCTTGCCTCTCTTCTGCCCTGCCGCAGGCAGACAAAGCTCACTACCACAACATGAACAGGACATGGTACCATCTTGGCACAGCACACAAGCCAAGATGGGTTACTGGATCTACCTCCAGACTAGACTGATGGTGGTTCTCGTAACTGCAGCTGCCTCACACTCTGGTTTACCTGCCCTGAAACTTCTGGGGTTAATGCAGCTGGGGGGATGCTGTATTTTTAGGCAAAAGCTTAAGTCCTTCTGTACTTGTTAAGACTACTTGCATCCCCATGACCATAGTCTAGGAGCTCTGACTCCAGTCCAGCACGATGCTGGTATGCCACAAACATCATTGCCAGCATCATGACAACTTGACAAGGCAGCAACATCCAAATGACTGTCATCCAGACAGGCTTTGGTAACACAGCCAGATACAAAACACATGCAAGAGGTGAAGGGAAGGCTGAGGTACAGCCAGACGTTCCCCTGCGATCACAGGAGGCACAACACTGCTGGAGTAATACCCTCTGTAGTCCTCAGGAGTCTCTCATCAGCTTCACTGGGTGTTGGACCCCAGCCAAAGAGCATTTGGGTACACAAGGGATGAGGGCATCACACACCTCTTGGATATGCCTGGAAAAACCCACCCCTGAGGCACTGACAGCATGAGCAGAATAGCCTAGGAAGCAGCCATCACTGGCAGCATCGCTTAAGAGACAGTTTAAAATTTGCATGAGTGGCTGAGTATCAAGATGTCAAAGAGGGTGACAGGGCAAAACACTCCTACACGAGGGCCTTCAGGATCAGGGGTTTCCCTTATGCATGAGCAATTCCTGTTGGATTCAGAGGTAACCCTCAATCTCCACGTGGGAGGTGGATTTGGCTTTGGGACAGATAGCAGTAGCAGATGCTGCAGGGTCAGAGAGTTGCACTGGCAAAGCTGCAGACAGGATCAAAAAGACAAGTTGTGGTTCGAGGCTGTGACCCTTCCATATAGATTTACTGGGGAAAGGGACCAAGAAGGCTGCAGATCACTAGCACTCAGCAGGCAAGCTCCCAGTTACATCAGATGGTAGTACGCAACTTCTTGAGGTCAGATTTGGGCAAGAAAGACAATAACATTAGTGTTAGACCAGAAAGCCCTGCAGGGCATTTTGCCCTGAGATAGGCTGAAGAATAAGTGCTGCTAACAATGGCACGGCCTAGCTATTCCTGGAAGTGTTTGCTAAAAAGTTATTCACTAAATCATCACTGCACCAGCCAAAGGCAATGCTATTTTAGACCTGGTTTTGGTAAGCAGTGTAGAAATTATGGAAGAGCTGATGAGAGAAAGAAAACTTGGCCCGAACTAATAATGAGCTGATTCAGATTAACTTAAATGGAGGGATAAAGGCAGGTTTTGAACTAAGAATGGAAAAACAGGACTGACCAGCAGACACCGCTGCATCCGAGATGCTGGGGAGAGTGGGGTGAATTGGGAATTCCCTGAAATCAAGCTGACTCCAGTGAAAACAAAAAATAAAAGGCCCCTCTAGAAATAAGAAGAGCAGCAGAAGGAAGGAGCAGATCTGCTAAGCAGGGGAGGTGGAGCTGAAGCTCAGCATAATTGAGATGCATCCCTGGACAAAATTAATATATGGTCTCCACCTTGATTCAGGGTTGTGAGGCAGAATTAGACTTCCCTTCCAGCAGGGTACAGCAAGATTAAGTCATAGTACTGGTGCAGAGCTCAAGATAGAGGAAAAAAAAGGTGGCAGCAGTTGGATGGGGGCTGAAGTGCCATTTGAGCAGGGTGGGAAGGAAGATGAAACACTGGGGAGGTGGCAGCGAGTCCCAACTCTGAAAGGGGCGGGATGTAGGGATACAGAACAAGGGGCAAAAAAAAAGGAGGGGAAGTGCAAAAATAGAAATATTCATAGATAAACAAAAAAAAACAGTGGATGTAATACATTTGTAGCAGGAGCCTGGGGAAATGCCACCCCAAATCCAGAAGGACTGACCACAGGGCATATGACTGGAGAGCAACTAACATGATACATGCAGTGATGTCTACGAGGGTGAACAAAGATCATAACGAGACAGGCTGATCTGGTTGTCCTCTCTCTGACAGACCTTAAATCCACCTGCAAATTTCAGCAGACTTTCAGGTATAAAGGTCTCCATCTTATTACTTTCACCCTCCTCCTCTTGGAGGATGCTAAAGCATCTGCATCATCAGCCCCCAGCCCCTGGGATTTCTGACCAGCGCTGCAGGAGCAGGGAGTTCCCTCCACTACTTCTCTGAAGGGACAGGGATGTTCAGTGGCTCTTCCTTCAGCACAGATTAATCACATGTGCATCAGATGCTTGGATGATTGAAAAACACTGGTTTCATGATGTTTGCACCCTCAGGCCAAGGCTGGCTTACCACCTCACTCAGCTGCTAGCTGCCACGCACATGATGGGCACCACAGCATGTCTGAGGGCCTCTTGGGGTGGCTCTGCTGGGAATTCCAGCACATCTCCATGTGCCTGTGTAGGTTTCCTGCCTATAACAACTGAGGTACCACCAGCCCTAGGACATCTTAGGAGGAGGTGAGGTTTTTGAGAACCACTTATTTGGACCCAGGCACCAGCATTTTGTCCAATTTGCATTTCAGTTTCCAAAAAAAATCCAATGGTTGTGGCTACTTGATAGACCTATAGTCTCTCCTGAGCTCCTGGAAGAGTCAATCCTGCACTGCAGAAAGCACCAGGACCAGCCATCAATGTGTCAAAGGGTGCCGGTGCCTGACACAGAAGCCGTAACATTATGAACCCAGGAGAAAGTCCCACATTTGCTCTAGGGATAGATGTCTACACTCTCCCCCAGGGACAGGGACTCACATGCTCCCCTTCGCCTGCCTCAAATTAAATTGCTTTAAGGAGGAGGAGACAAATTCACCACGTTGCCTCCTCCATTCCCAGCCCAAATACCATCCAACATCACCATGTTGCTGGATGGGAAGGGGCATCTTTCTGCAGTGGCCTCATGGACGAGGCATCTAGACGTGGTCCCATAGCACAGACATCATCCCCCAGCAAGAAAGAGCTCGGAGAAGTCACAGGGCAGCGGGAAGAGGAGCTCTGGGTCAGGATCAGGCACACACAGTAGAGAAATCCAGGGCTGCGGTGAAGCTGATTGAAGGAGGCATGAAGGGAGACAAACAAGGGAAGCATGGCCTCTGGCTCRGCGGGGACTACCTGACCTCTGCTCCAAGGGGACACGGCAGCTTTCAGCTGATGCCGGCAGCCAGCCCACATTCTGATAGTTGTTGCTATCTGGCAAAGACAGTAAGCAGCAAAGCCCTAATCGGAAAGGACAGCTGGATCACAAAGCTCCCTCCTGTGCTTCTCTGCTGAGCCAACATGGGGGAGTCAGGGCTGGGACCCCTTTCTCCCACGCTGCTGTTTTCCCATCCTTGGTGCCTCCCCTGAAAACTGGAGGCTGCCCTCAGAGGAGCCAACAGCCACACCAATGGGTCCCAGCCCTTTGGGTCACCCCCTGAGGTGGACCTTCCAGAGCTATAACCCTCCATCACCAGCGCTCAGCAGGGACATGCAGGGTCTCTCTGCTCCATGGTATCTTTTAGGACTGGCACAGCTCTCACCTCCCACCAGCAACATTGCGGTGGGGACACCCACTCTTCCCACCCCTTCTCCCCCACATTGTCAAGCCCCTGGTTGCCAGCTTTCCATCTCTCGAGCTACTTCTCACCCAGAGGCAACCTGCATGCATCCCCTGCAGTCCCACCATATTCACAACCCCGCAGCCTGCTTTAGGGTCCACCACAACACCAGCAGCCCCAAAGGGCTTCCCTCCCAGGACAGAGAGACAAGGACTTCATCTTTGCAAGGTCATCTTCCCAACAGCTTTCCTCATACAACCTCAGAAGTGCGACACCTCTGTATAATTCAACGTGGAAAACCCTGTACCACCAAGAACAGACCCACAAATTCAGCATTTCTTACAGCACTTCAGCCCCAAAGCATCATTTGGTTCTGCCAAACAACCAAGGCCTGTACACACTTGAGAGTTAATACAAAATATGTCAAATGTTTCCCCAAAAGCTCCCACAGGAGGCTGGCTTTGAGCTTGTGTTAGCGCTACCGATTCACCCCACGAACCTTCCTTTTTATCCCCTCAGGGAAGACAAATCCATGCAAGTCCCATAAACTTCCTGGCTTATGTGACAATTCTTGTGTTGCTTAAGCATAATGGGCCATCAACTTTCCCCTGGGATAAATTTGTCCCGGCAATCTGCGTTTTAGTGCTCTACATCTTGGGGGAGTTGATAGCATTTGGGGTTTATTTTAATGGGAGTCAGTAGCCATGATCAATTGTAGAAGCTCTATTTCCACGGAAATGGGTATTTAATAGATTTTTGAAAATGGTGGTTATTGACCCAATGGGCCTTAATGGCTTAAAAACCATCTGATTGTAGTACGTAAGAGTAAATGCATATGATTTTCAAATGCATACTGGAATAGGTAGTAAAAACCTTTTTAAATTGCAGGGACCTGGTCAATAGGGAGTTTCCATTTGCTTGTTTGGCCTTTCTATTTCTATCAGAGTGAATCATGGCCATCTCTTCCTCAGAGAGGCTTACCATTTCCTCACGGGTGAGATCATCTTAAAACACGCGACCCATCTGAGACCCATCAAGGTACGGGGATGTCTTTCATCAGACCGGGCAGYGATGCAGAGTCAGGCTTTCAGAGCGGCTGGTGGTGGGAGCAGAGGACACATGGACCATCTCTCATCTCCCATGGACCATGCACCTCCGTTGCTCCCAGGGAGAGCTCCTTGGGAGCTGAAAAGCCACATGTGCCTCAGACTCCTGGGTTTAAACTCAACCTGCAGGCTCCCAGTTGATGATCCTACAGTGAAATTCCCAGGCAGACATCTTGGTTTATCTGGGGTTAACACATACCAAAAACATCAATTGGAGTGAACTCCAAAGGAATGTACTAATTACTAAGAAGTAATCCTGGAAGCAACGAACGGACTAAACCCTGATATTTATTTCATGGTGTCTGTGAGCACTGACTGAAGCCCCCCCCCCCACAACTAAGGCATGTATTTAGGGTTATCACCCCCACCAGCTCTCCAAAGTCTACAAAGGCTCAGCACAGGCTGCAGTTACTCCCCACTTTTGCCCATCACAGGGGCAGCTCGCCTCCCCTAGCTGTCTTTTCTGTGAGCCTGCAGGAAACACAGATGCCCAAGATTTTTATCTGTTTGAAACCAGCCTGTGGGTTCAGCCATCGCAAAGAGGAGATCCCAAGCCATGTGTCTGCAGGACAGCAAGGCTGGGTACGTGTCATCACCGTAGAATAAGCCAGACAAAAACCAGGGACATGAAAACTCCCAAATTTCAAAGGGACATCTGTCCTCCTGCTCCCTCTTACCTTCCCCTTCAAAAACCCAGCGRAGCAGGAATTAGAGAGTTCAGAGCCACAGCCTGTTGCTTCTCCTCCTCATCAGTGGAATAAGCAAAGGAGACAAATATTGCAGGTCACCGCCTGCTTCCACCCCAGTAAGGTGTCTCCCACTGCCATCCCCAAGGAGGTCCATAACACAGCATCCCACCTGCTTGCAGCAACGCTCACCTCCACCCCCTGAACCCCAAGAGCATGCAAGGAAGGAGCAATGCTGCTGGCCAAGTGCAGACTCTGGGTGCAAACCCCAAGGCTTGTGCCTGCCTGGGTGATAGGACCCTGCTGGGTTGGGCTTTCCATCTGCGCCCAGCACTGACCCCTTACTCTCGGCGGGCATGAAGGCGGCTCAGACCATCACGGTGGCCTCTGAAAACACATGGTCATTCCCCCAGAGCACGTGCCTGGCCATCTGCGAGAGCACAGACCTAACAGCGTACCTAGCAAGTCAGGAAGCTCCTGCACATCTACGGGGACTGTAAGAAGGAGAGGGGAGCTGTCACCGTGAGACATCATCCCTGAAAACAGGGAAACAGCGGTGGCTGGGGGGAGTTGATCGGAAGAATTCAAAAGAAACAGAGTTAAAGATCCAGTTTTGAACCATTTAGGGGAAGAAAGGGAGCCCTGCCAGGGAGAAAGCAGCGAAGCAGCAGCTTGGGGAAGGAGGGAAGCCCAGCATTGCCCTGGGTGGCCGGGCTCCAACGCCCAGCGCAGGCAGCATCCCTGCTCCAGCACACACCGACACGCTTTGGAGAGGCTCGCTATCCACCACGCCGGGTAAGCRCTCGCCTTCTTTTGACAATGTTGATGCTGGCTGGTGAGACGCTGGCGTTATACAGAACATGTGTGAGAGGGCGAGTGAGAAGAGCCGGGGGAAATGGAAAAATATGTTTGCAGCCCCTTGCGGTTTCGCGAGGCAGAACTCAACAGTGGCAAGTTATTCTAGAGCAGGCTCCAAGCTAAACAAAGCCAGGTATGGTTTACTTTCTGCCTGGATTGTTTGTTTCAAAGCAAAATAAAAAAACATCCCGGGCCAGGACCAAGTCTTACAGCACTTTTTGCCTGCCTGAGGTTGCACAGATAAACCCTGTCCCACCTAACCCTCAAAGGCAGATCTGTAAATAAGCTTTCTCTTATTTTTTGCCTGCAGCAAAAATACGAAGCAATGCTCCAGGTTTAGGGAGGTCTTAAGGTCTCTGCAAACAAGTCAGTGTCCCCAGGAGCCTGAATTTCACTGCCAATTTTTATAGCGCGGTTCACGACCTGCTGAGGGAAGGCGGAGGGGATAACCCAGGCGGCTGCAATGCTCCTGGTCTCCCCCAGCACTGCGTGGGCTTCACGTGGCTGAGCAGAGTCTCAGGGCCAGGAAGCTCAGCAAAGCATTCCAGACAGAGGGGGACTGCATAAACGAGCGCATCATTTTTTGCCTTGCKTTTAGCCAGGACCAAGCAGCTTCATCTCCTTTCATTAAATGCCTCTCTTACCCATCCAGGGACTAGGAGGCAGGAGGGCAGAGCCTCAGCATCAATGGCAGCACCTCATTGCTGCACAACAGGGGGGCAAGATGTCTAAGACTTCTGTGCCTCAGTTTCCCCAGCTGAAGAGCTGGGATTACCCTTGCCCACAGCACAGGCAAGTGTTTGCAAACATCTTAGAAGACATGATCTTTGCTGTGCGGGGTTTTCAAACAAGCTTAGAGAAGTTAGGCACCCACATCCCACTGCTGTTCGGTGGAAAGCAAGTGTCCAGCTTTTCACCGGGTGCCTCCTCCTTTCCCACCCATCTCCCACAGCATCCTCCTCCGTAGGACAGATCTCGGAGAGCTGGTGGGAAAGAGGGAGAGCTGTGGACTGAATGAGCATGGTGAAGATGACCCTACAGCACATGTACCAGCAAGGATGTGCCATACTACTGCCTAAAGACTGTCTCCAGCCAAAGAGCTGGCACTGATGCACATCACCACCAGCACCATCTTCAGCACCAGGTCTCAGGAGACAGAATGTGCATGGAGCTCTGTGCTAGGACCAGTCGAGGCTGGAGAGAAACATGGACTAATGCGTAGCAGGAGGCAGCTCGGTCCCCTCCTGAAAGAAAGCATGGCTGGTGCAGAGGGGCTAGACCACAAACTGTTTTCTGCATGGATGGGGGAGGCAGAGCCCCTAGCTTGAGGTCATCTCCAAAAACCATTCTGGTGACCACCAGGTGACAAACAAAAGTCAGTGTCTCTTCTTCATCCAGCCTCCCTGACTAATAGGGCAGCAGAAAAGGAAACACAGACACTGCAAGGCTGGGGAAGGGTTTTTGATGATGCTCAGATGAGCCCACAGCAGGGGGCAATGCGCATGCCCACCCATCAGTGGGGCAGTATGAAGTCAATGAAAGGGTGGCAGAAGACCAGGGTGCCACCCTTCCAGTCTGTGGCCTGCCTCATCTGTTCAGACTGAAAGCTCCTGGGCACTGGCAGAAGAAGGACCCTTTAACAGGGCTGACAACAGTGGAAAAATTTGCTGAGCAGGGATGATGCTCCCAGGGGCATTAAGCTAACAGCTCCTAGTTCCTCTGCAAGGGGAACCACACAGCCCTGTGGTCAATAAACCCCCCTCAGGCACTCTTCACCATGATGGTAATGTCCAGTCTTGCTAAAAGATCCAAAACTTTGCTACATTCACCCTAAACTTCTCACCGAAGGGCAAAAACTTGCAGCCTTGATATTGGTCAGGAAAGGGATCAAGATGGAGAAGAGGAGGAAAAGAAATCTATTGAAGCCAAACATCTCCCCCTGCTTTTTATATATGTTTGTTGTTTTTTTTTTTTTAAAGGGAAAAACCAAGTCCCAAGCCTCCAACTTATTTTTAGGTCCAGGCGATTGGGTGTCCCAGCCGGAGCACGGCACACACAAGCCAGCATTCTAAAAATGCCTTCCTCGCAGATATAAAAAGGACACGAGATAATTTATTGGGGAAGTTTTGTAATGTAACGATCGTACGTTAACCACAAACAAAAAACAAAATCTGAGGCTACCTCTGATCCCCAGCACAGCCCTTGGCAGGCGACAGTGGCAAAGGCTCAGCATCCTCACCCTTCCCAAAGCCTCCCAGCAAAGTCCTCTGCCTCACACCGACTCAGTGGGTTTGGGCTCCGCTGGACCCGTTCCCTCTCGCCCCATCGCCCTCTGCAAAGGGGCGATTTGATTTCCTAAATAATGGCGGCAGCTGGGCCAAGGAAAACTAAAAGCAGTATGTTCACTTAATGACTCCAATGGCCACGGCTCAGCCTGCCAACCCAAACGCCGATTAAATCATCCCAGAGACCCCGTCAACACCGAGCCGATGGTGTCCCACCGGATGGCTGCCAAGCTCCTCGACGCCCTGCCGTTTCGGTTCCTGGGGTCTCGCTAGCCTGGCCAGGGTCTTGGCTGGTGTCCTCCACCCGTGGGCAAGGGTACAGTTGGACGAGGAGGAGCCCTGGGGAGGGCTGAACATCAGGACAAAGAGTGACCCCCCCCAGCCATCGGACACATGCTGTTCCTTCACAATTGCCATCCTGATACAATCAGCCCCCCTTAAGTGAGCCCCTGGGACAGTGGTGTTCACTAGAACAATAGCTCACATCTGGGACAGCTGTCTTCCCCGAAAGCACCCAGGCTGCCTACAGGCGCTGGGCAGGGGTACTCTCCCCTCGCTCACACGCGGATCGTGTTCTCCCTCTCCCGCAGAGACGTGGTCACCCCTGGGGGGATCTGGCAGGTTGCTCGAGGAACACCCCGCCTGGCAGCTCTACGCTCGCAGGAAGGCTTGCGGGAGTGAGCAAGACTCATCCTCCAGCAGAGGCTTATTGGAAATTAACCCCCAAGCCTTCTACCTTGGGAAGAAAAGGAGTGCATTACTGTAGATTTTATTTCCTACTTTTAGCACCCCAAAACGCATGGAAGAAGATTTGGGCACATCAGCAGCATGCTGCAGCTTGTTATACAGAGCAAGCTGCTTTGGCTAGCGCCGAAGCCAGGGGCTGGGAACCAGCCCTTGGACCTGGACACCTCTACACCCTCGTGCTCTTCTTCCAGCCCCACTCTTCTGCTCACTGGAGTAACACAACAGAGCTCTGGTCCCATCAGGAGCCACTGTGATATGGAGCCCTCTGCTCTTGATCAGTGTCCCCAAGTCCTTGCACGGTCCCTTAGACGGCTGCACCTTAGTGCCACCTCCTCGCTGGAAAGAAGTCACTCCTGCACCTGATGCCACATTGGAAGGGCCTAGTCAGACCCTGATCTTGCCACATGTGCCTTAGAGAGTGTGCCTCCATGCTGGAGCCCCCATCACTACCTCCTTTGCCACTCCTGACCTTCTCCTCATGGACCTCTCACCATTTGAGGTTACAGCCCACAGCTACCCTTTCCTTTCATTTATCGGCCCACGCTGGAGAGGTTATAACCTCCTTCTCTCACATCTTTGTGAGAACAAAAGCCCCAAAGAGACCTTTGGGGTGCCCAACTCATAGCCTCATTTACAATAAAGTTTGGGAGATACAAAAGACACAAGGACAGACAAGTGCATCACATGGAAGGAAAGGAGCAGCCTTCACAGCAAACAAGGAACCAGAAAGAAGAAATAGGAAGACTAAGCAATCAAAATATATCTTGCAGGGACAGCAAAGGCAGCAGCCAGAGGCCAAGGTGTGCAGTTCCCCACTGGCATAAATGTAAAGACACTGCAGAGCCCACTAAGTCACACCAACCAAGCCCACGGTGCATGCATTATCTCACCACCCTGAGTCCTCCCTCTTGGGAGCAAAATCCCACTGTTGGGCTCACCTTTGGCACAACRCACCAGACACTTACTAAGGGGTAGTAACATGCCAAATACTCTCCAATGTACTTTGAGAAGGTCAAAAGTAAATTTGGGGTCTTCACTCCCAAGCTAGGGCTCTGGGCAAGCTGAGTCACCCAGAGGCACGTTCACACAGATATAGCTTCCAAGTCCCATCACGAGCAAGCAGCTTGGTAGACATCCTGCCCACCCGCTATAACRGGCTCTACCAGGGACAATCCCTTCTATCTTTGCAAGTTTTGAAATCAGTAATCAATGGGAAAGCTCAGAGAGAATGGGCTTTCCTACAAGGAAAGAATAAGTTTTTTGATGAGCTCAAATCCAACCACTCTCATGAAACTTTAAAGCATCCACCAAGAAACCATCAGGCTCCAGCAAAAACCCCTGTTTATTACTGCACCTCCCCAGTCCCAGCAGGTCTACTAGAGAGGAGAAGCAACAAGCTCAGAAGCCAGTGAACCCATCACTGCCACCTTTGGGTGTCCCCAAAGCACCCATCTCCTCACCACCACACTTACAAGCCCTAAGACCTGAGTCCAGCACTTGAGCCTTGGTCCTTTGGGAACACCAGGCCAATAGGACTCCAAGAGGTGCCAGAGGGAGCTAAAAAGCAGCCAGAGCTCAGGTCCTGAGCAGGGGTACCTCTTAACCATGCTTTCCTCATGGGAGYGTCAGGCAAGGAAATAGTCTCTTCCACTCCACACTTCACAGGCAGCAAGTTCAATAGTTCACAGATAATACACCCTCTTCATCCATCCCTCAAGTGACCGACCACCCCAAGCAGCAAATGAAGGTGTCCGCAGACACCTACCACCTCCAGTTGAATCTATGCTCTGCAACAGTGTTGGTGACCTCAGGTTGTTCCCAGGGCTTATAATTTCAAAATAACATTGCACATACCTGCCCTCTCTCATTGTGAGAAAGATCTGCTAAGGTTTCCTGTAGCAAGAGGAGAGGGGAAGTGAGCAGCTAGTTTGAATGTTGTTTTACCATCTGGTTGGGATTAAGGTCTGGGTGCGTCAGTTGTTGCCCCAAGATGYCATCCTTGCCTCACCTGCTCTCAATTTTACACCTTTTATGCTATCAGTCCAACCACATTCAGCTGAACATCTCCTGACAATGGGCTGCTCAAGTGCCAGAGAATAGCTCAGAGTTCATCCTCGGGGGTTGTTCACAAGAGACATTCAGTGAGGTCAATCTGGATCAGCTTTTGAAGACACCGCTTAAACAGCGGGAGGCTCCCAAGCAGCCTTAACCCAATTAAGCACCCTTCCCTTAGGACGGGAGGCCAGCAAAGCTTGCATTAAAGCCCATCAAGTGTCCTGTTAATCAGGTACACTTTAATGTCACAGCTGTGGTCATCCCAGTGGAGGCCACCAAGAGGCTGGAGACGCCTCGTCATTTTTCACCTCCTTTTCTCACTTCGGTTATTTCTGCCGTTACWCTGGGTAGTGAGATGAAAGGCCCAGCAGCTCTGCCTTTATCCACTTTGCTCTCCAGACTCCCCTCCAGTTTTTCTTTTCACATTAACTGTGTCACACACCAGACTCTCATTGACTAACTGCCCGAGGGGGACCCTCACTGGGTGTTAATTGCTGTTAATGAGCTGTTGCTGCTTTCCTTCCAAGAGCACCAATTACAACAGCATTCAGGCACTGCAAGAAGATGCGTGTCTGCAGTAAATCAAGGCAAATTTTACTCCAGACCCTGGCATTGCACTGCYAGCAACTCCTGGAAAAACGCTTTAAATCAGGACGAGACTGGGTGAAGGATGACAGCAGGCAGCTCTCCTGCCATTGCCCGTCCCCGTGTTCTTCATATGGTGGGTCAGGGTGAATGAGAAGTCCCTGACTTGCTTCCTATGGCTCCTGTTGTGGTACCTTGCAGGGATGTCTACACTCAGCTGTTCACCTGAGCTCTCGCTCAAGTCTCCCTCCAGCCACAAGCATGTAGTCCCACCGGTGGGTTTTACACGTGGGTGGGGACCCAGCTGGCTCAGAGCACAGCGGGACTTGTCTTGTCCCACGCGCTACTAGAGGAGGTACGGGAAGGACTCGGCAAGATGGCTTAATGGCCTGGCATTGTGCACAGCAACGCTGCCATCATTTCAGCATCGTCCCCTACCCCAGAGCTGGGGGCAGCTCCTACCTTGGCTACAGCAGGGTCCACCCCCACCAGAGCTTTATAATCCTTCTTTCCAAATCTCATTTCCCTCCCCTGCTAAGCGTGGGCGAGGGTATATGCTAGCACCAAGTGTGGCCCTGGAAGTATACTGAGATGTCCACCAGCTAAGAAGCGCTAGAGCTACTGCTGTTCCTAAGGCTTCTCCCTCTGATTTGCCTTTCTTAAAGCTGCAGCCCAAGGAAAGGAGATTTGAAATGAGGGATGTGCCAAGATGGTAAAAGCTTTTGCATGAGTGCTTAAGGTCATGCAAGTCAAGACAAGGTATCGAGACCCTTCACCAAAATAGACTGAATCTGTCTACAACATTAGTAAGAAATTGCCCAGTGTCTCACTCTGGCTTTCTCATTTGGATTATTTTTGGCAGTACTAAGAAACATTCACATCCAAACCACTCATTGGGAGAGCCTTGAACTGAAATACAGCAGAGCTGATTTACTCCATGAAAAAAGATCCCAAGATTTTTGTCTTGCCACCTTGATCTGAAAGGAGATTTAGAAAGCACCACCTGCAGCAGGGTTTCCCTCTCCCCCAGCTCTCCCAAAGCCGCAGCTCCCTCCTGGGCTCTGGCACGTGGTTCTCCAGCAGATATGAAAAAGCGCAGGCGTCTCGGCAGAGCAGCAGCCAGCTCGCTTGCTTGCTCTCCTCCAGTTACAGACCGAGAGCTGTTGTCCACATTGAAGCACCTGGCTCCTATTGTGCCGCCTTTCCGCAGTTTGTTAAATTTTATTTCACGTTATTTCTTCCGTTTTGGCTTCCACCCTAAAAATCCTTCTGTAAGTTTCCCAGCTGCCCCGCTCCTCATAAATGTTCATTTAAGTATAATACCTTATGAGCAAACCCAGAGGTACTCGCTCTGCGGGAGCTCTGCCTGAACAAAACCCCTTGGGCTAAGGTCGCCTGCTCGTGTATCTTGGGATTCATCCACCGACTTTGGGGGAAAACCACTGACCTGGCCATGCCCTTGGGCGAGTTCAAGCTTGCCTTGGTTTTACCCAAACCCATGCTACCAATTTCCCAGTGGTTTTCCTACAAACGTATATATTCTTCCCCAGGAGCCAGGGTACCCTCAGCAGGGATGAGCCCAGGGAGGGTGGGTGTCCACCAGCATCTCTGAAGAAGCTGGTGAAAGGCAGCTCAGAAGAGCTCAGCAGCAGCAGGATTCAACTCATGCCCCCACATTTCCCAAATGCCGGGCACACCGGATTTCGTTTTTCAGAGCTTAGCCTACAAACAATCAATCTTGTCTTCTGTGCAGGCCAATGAGGTCTGCGGAAAGAAAATTGCAAAAGATTTGTTATTTCCCTAGTGTTCCCATTTTCCCGTTCCTTTCCCACAGAAGCAAGGTTTTTGTTTTGTTTTGTTTTGTTTTGTTTCTTTCCCAACTTTCAGGGGAAAATCCTGACAAATGGAAGCCCTGATTCATACCAGCAAAAATTTGGCCTTTTTTAATTTAAGGTGGAGCCCTTCTTGAATGAGGATGAAAACATTTCTCTAACTGCACACAGAGGGCAAGGACCGAGCCTTTGCCCTGCTGAAGCAAAGGCCGAGTGGCATTGGATGCTCGTGGCCACCACGAGCGGAGAGCCGTCGGGCAGGCGGGAGAGGCATCACGCAGGCAGGAGAGCTGTCGTGCGGGCAGGAGAGCCGCTCATCCCCCCCACGCTCAGGAAAGCACTGCCCGTGCTCACTCACAGGGATGGGAAACAAGGGGACAGGCAGGCACAGGGTGGCGATGGTGGCTGTCACCAAAAAGACTTCCAGGGGTGGGAAAACATCTTCTGGGGGGGGTGCTCAGGCAGAGGCAGGGTGTGTGGCTCCGCAGCCAGAGGGATGCATTGGAAGAAAGGCTCCCCATCCTCCTCCCGTGTTTTCTCAGATGACTGAAGGACGGGTGAGAAAGGCTCAGGAAGGGAGGAAGGGAAGCGCTGCTCCTCTCCCATCGCCACCGCCCAAGCAGAGACGCCTCCTTCCCTCCTCCCTCTGTGTCCCACCTGGGAAGCAGCAGAGAGAAGAAGCAGGCTTGGGAAAAAARGATTTATGGCCACAGCCTACCTGCTCCCACAGCCCAGGGAAAAAAAAATGAAGGAGAAAGAAGAAGATCAAAGGAGCAACGTGTCCCTAAAACCCACCCTTGCAGCTTTTCTCCCCAGATGCTGCCATCTGCACTGCACYGCTCCCGCTCCGGTGGGCATCTCTGCCTGTCGCCGGGAGCCGGCAGCAGGGAATGAGCAATTTTCTCTGACACTGAGACAGAAACAGCTTAAAAAAAAAAAAAAAAAACAAAAAAGGAAAAGCCATGACTTTTTTTTCCCTTCCCTGTCTCCAGCCAGAAAGCACATTTGGCAGAGCCCCGAGCGCTGGAAGCCATCAGCAGGGCTGACGGCACTTCAGAGGCTCCGGGAGGAGGGCAGGCGTGCGCAAGCCACCGACCATGCCGAGGACATTGTCCCTGCYGCCCCGGGGTCCCCCATCGTGCGGGGGGGGGGTCCTCCTCTCCATCCCGTCCCAGCTGCTGCCTCCAAAGGGCCCCGGGGAGAGCAGGGGTCCCCTAAGGCCACACATTGATGCTCCACAGAGCAACGTGGGGTTTGCAGGGCATTTTGCACCTGAAGCACGCGGTAAAGGCACACGTCCTCCTCCGGCACCGAGCAGCCACCCTGTGCCTTTGCCTGAAGAGGGGGATTTGCTCCCTAATCACCATTTGGCTTTGAGGTGCAGGGTTTGATCAGCCCATGCCCAGCCAAGGGCATTTCCCCGTGGGCATCACTCCCCAGGGCAAGATTCCGGGAGGCTCACGCGTGCCAACCCACACTTTTCCAAATCCTGCCGCTCACATCTAGTAGCGTCGCCTCCTTCTCCCCACCCCAGCGCTCAGGCAAAGGCATTTTGAATACAAATTAAGAAATCAGGCTTTTAGACACTTCCAGGGAAGATGGGGAAGGGGCAGCAATCCCCTCGCTGCATCCTGTGCCGGGGGGTCAGGGGACCCCGCACCCTTTGCACAGGGCTGCTCTGCCCACCTCCGGGTGCCTGCAGTCCCACTGGCATTTCACCAGAGACCGGCAGCTCTGCACTGGGAATCCCCCCCGSGGGGGGAGTTCCCCATCACCCCCCACTCATTCTGGCGGGGAAAAACACTTAATGGCAGGGCATCGCAGACGGATGCCATCCCATGCCGTAGGATTTACTTGCTCTCAATGGCACAGCGTACCTGTCCCTGCGGGAAAACACCCCTCCGCCTTCCCACGCTGGAAAACAGCCGGTCAGAAGCAACATCCAGGCACAGAGCGGGTGCACCCCATCCCTCCGCTTGCCACCCCCCCGCCATAAGTCCCGCACCTACCGCTGGGGCGAGTCGGGGTCAAAGCAGGTCCTGGCCACGTCGGTGGCCCGTGGGTCGCAGCAGTCACCGTCGTCAAAGTCATCCAACATGTYGTTGCACTCCATGTGGCAGACGCCGTCACGGCGCTTCCAGGAGAAGCAGCGGCCGGGCCGGCGGCAGTCCCCGCCATCGTAGCCRGTCAGGGGATGCTCGCACTCGGGGTCGCAGCGCTCGTTGCCCACCTTGCTGGGCTCGCAGCCCAGGAGGACGGCGCGGCGGCGCAGCGAGGAGTTGCGTACCTCCAGCAAGCTGAGCTGCCAGGAGATGTTGTAGGGTCGGAAAGCTTCACTCAGCGCCCGGTGTTGCCTCCAAACCTGCTCCCAGCTGACTGTCGGCCGCCCGCCGCCGTCCTCCGCCAGGTTCACCACCCGGTACCGCACTGCCTTCCCGCTCCGCAGCGGCCAATGCCGGTTGTAGTGGGAGACCAGCTCCACGTTATCACAGGCAGTCTGCCCGCAGGCAGGGGGGCCCAGCGGCCGCAGGACAGGGGACGGCAGGGACGGCAGCACCCGCTGCTGGGGGAAGGCACCCTCCCGAAAAGGCACCCAGTGCTTCTCTGGGGTGGCGAAGCCAGCGGCCAGAGCCAGCCCTGCCACCCCCCCAGCCACCCCTTCTAGGAAGGGACGCTGGAGATGGGGTTGGGACAGGGCACCCCACCACAGGGCCAGCCCGGCCAAGTGTCCCCGGAAAGCGTGCGCGGTCCCCCAGGCGTCCCCCCCCAGCAGCAGCGTGCGGCAGGAGGCCATGAAGGTGCTGTGCAGGGGCCCCCCCTGCCCGCCGGCGCGGCCCACCCGCGCCCCGTCCACGTAGAGGGCCATCCACCGCCCGTCGTAGCTGGCAGCCAGGTGGGTCCATGCCTCGGGGCGGTAGCGGTGATAGGAGGTCACCTCGGTGGCAGTGGCCGCCCGGTCCGTGCGGAGGGAGAAGAAGAAGCGGGCATCTTTCTTGCCACCGAGTTGCAGGGCACGGATGCCCAGCGCCCAGCCCTTATCGCTGGCCGTGTGCGAGCAGTTGTCGAAGACGCCTGCAGCGGGGACGGGGATGGGGATGGAGAGAGAGGAGAGCTGGTGAGGACCGGAGAGCATCACCGCTCCTCCCCAGAGCAYGAGATGGGTCCTCGGCGGGGGGACAGCTCTTGGCAGGGCTGGGGGGAGGCTCCCGCTGCTGCTGCCACTGCCACGGGTAAATGAAGGTGGCCAGAGGCTGGGCAATGGGTGCTGCACCGGGGGGAGACCCCAGCCCCCATCCAAAATCATTTGGATGGGCAGGTAGAGTAGCCAGGAGGGATGGCAGAGCCGGAGAGGCAGGATGGAGAGGAGAGGAAGAGCATGGATGGGAGGAGAGGCTGAAGAGCAAGGTGTTTCTGAGCTGCTCTCCATAGGAGCGCTCCTGTGGGATGGGATTAGAGGCTAAGCTTTTTATCTGCGGGGCAAAGCTTTTAAGAATTAGAGCACAGCAACGCAAAGCAAAACAGCCTCCTCCGGGAACTGCTTCCCCAACAGCTTCCAGGCAGATTTACAGCTCGCCTTTACGCTCCAGTTTTCCTCCCCGTCATGCATCCAGCACGGGCAGGCGAGGGTCAGAGGGGGAGACAGAGGGATGCGCTGCCTCCAGCAAGGCGGGTGCACACCTCAACCCTCAAAGCTCTCCCAAGCATAAATCCATCCCCAGGAATAGCTTTGGGCTCAGCCTGTGCATCCAAGCGTGTTGCAAACCTGTGTTTTAGGCTGGGCAAGACCTGGAGTTTTGCTGACTTTCCCCGAAACTCAAGCTGCTGAGCGCCCAACGGTTGAGAACCAGAGGCTTGCAGGCACTGAATGCCCTTGGGAATCAATGGCCATAAGGCACTTAAATACTGGCAAGGGGAAATGGACCCGCTGCTTGAAATTAATGCTTCTGGGCTCCTAAATCATCATGCAGGTCATCAGCTGGGGCAAGCAAGCTCAAAGGTACGCTTTGAGCCCTACCAGTGGCATCTTCTGGAAGCCCTCCACTCTCCCGTTCACCGCCCCAACAAATCGCTTCCAGATGCAACGGTGCCCCGATGCTGCCGAAACCTGCTGCCGTGCCCAGAGGCCCTTTTTATATTCCTGCTGTGGTATTTCTTATGCTTCAGCCTGCTTTTCCCTGCTGCACATGTTCTCCTGCCCCTCACCGTGCCACTCCCATCGCATGCACAGCCTGCCCATCTCCGTGGCGTCAAGGTATCATGGGCCAAAACAAGGCATTCCTGCCCTGTCCCGCTGCCTCGCCTGTCCCTGGGGATGCTCAGCGTGACACTCTGGGGACACTGTACCTACTGCCCGGATTGCAAAGAGGCYAGCGGAGAGAGGCAGAGGTACAGAGGAGCAGGAGCTCCAGGAGGAGCAGGATCTCCTGGCTTTCATCCAGGGGATGTGACTGAAGCCAGGTTACCATGACCCCACGTCTCCCCCCGCCAGCCCTCGTAAACACGCCGTCTGCGTGGCCGGCAAAGGTCACGGTCAAGCCCTGCTGCACCCCGGGAAGATGCACCCCTCCCTCCATCCACCCCTTTCACCGAGGGCGAGATGGGTGGTGGCCTCTTGGCCGTCCCACAGTCGTCACCACCCCAGGCACAGATCCCTGCCGCCGCTCACTACAAAGGCAGCCACGCATAAAGCCTCCATGGGCGGATGGGCTTTGGCCAACTCTTGTTTTCTGGTGGATTGTGAAAGGGAAGCAGAAAGACCAGGGGAAGCTAGGATGGGAAGAAGCCAAAAAGCAGGAGGCAGGCAAAGGAGACTTGCAGGGCGTGAGAAGGCAAAGCTGGAAAGTACTTTTGGGCTGGGTGCTGGCTGAAAGGTGCTTAGACCTGCACACTCCAAAGCCATCTTCTAGTATTTGGTCCTCACTGGGGTCGAGGAGACAGGGTTTGGTACCTCCTTTCTTAGGAAAACTCATGCATTTCACCTTGTAACGATTTAGAGCACCCCAAATTTGATTAAACACTAAGGCAAAACCGGGGCAAACAGCACGAGGGGTGGAACAGCCTTCTGGGGTGAGCATGAGCCAGCGTCCTCACAAACCCATGCTGGAGCCAAGCCTGGAAGTGCCTGACAAGTTCAAAACTAGCCAAAAGAACCTTAAGCAAACCTAAAACTAGGTCTGGAGACTTCATCAAAGGGATGCAAGTAAGGCCAAGGTCAGGTCTACAACGGGGGCTGGAAACCCACTAAGGCAGCAGCTGGTGCTTCCTAGACATGGCCAGGGATGCCATCTCCAGTGCAGCCACAGAGCATGCAGGCAGAGCAGCATGTCCCACAGCCGGGAGCGAAGTAGAGCCGTCCAGCACCAGCTCCTGACATCTCCAGAGGGCTTCCACAAGAAATCATCAGGGGACCAGTTTCTGGACCCTGGAAGACCCCGGGATTTGCCAAGGAACTTGGTATTTTGTCCTGGGGTGACCAACCAGAAAGGGAAAGCGCTGTTTGCAGAGGAGGTACAAGCCGATCGCCTCGGCATCCCTAAGTGCAACTCTGCCTCTAATCCGTCAGCTGGGAAAGGAGAGCTCTAACCTGGTTTGTGATGTTCATCAGTGCTTAGGGTGATAACTTTGGGGTTTAAAACAAGAGTTGTTGGCAACAGTGCAAAAAACTGAAGAGAAAGGTGTCTGCCAGGAAAGGCGTCTAATGGAGAAAAAGCCTCCAAAGAGATGAAGTGCCCCACGTCATAAGGACCACACTCAAAGCAGCATCTTCTCCYGTTGGGGCCAGGAGCTTTGCAGCACAAGGAATAGTTCAGTCACACTTTGAGATTCAGGTACCAGGGGGAAATGAGATGCTAAAGCTCTGGAGGGTCTGACACAGGCCAGGAGCCCCTAGCCATGCCATGAAAGCAGCCAGCCCGAGGGGGTGGTYACCCCTTGGGGTGTGCAGTGGTAAGCAGCTCAGGGACCCAAGGAGGACACCCGGGCTTAGACACAGCAGAAGTTTGGGACTGCCTCTGGTGAGGGATCTTCTGACCCAACAAAACCATCTTTGATCTAAGTAAAAACAAACCTCAGCCTGGCACAAGGGGAAATCCCGTTGGGGTTTACCAGAAGCAGAACATGGAGGGGAGACAAAAAAGGCGGAAAAAGAAATGACATCACATGAAAGGACTCTCATCTGCTGTCCAAAATGAGAAGGACCACTCTCCTTCCCYGGCGGCGGCCGTGGCAGGGCGCTGGGGTTATACCCCAGCAGAAATCCCCCCATGCAAGAGGGGCTAAGAGGGACGAACAGCCCCATCCAGGGTGGCCCTAAGGCAAAATGTGACATCTATGGGAACAAAGCCCCAACTCCMGAGTCTTCAATCCACTCACACCAGCCAACAGGACAGCTCGCTTTGCCCAGGCAGAGCTGCTCAGCCTGGCCTTATTTCCCAGGCAATGATGCTGGGAGATGCTCAGCTCTGCCCTGCTTTCCTCCCGCCTTCCCTCACACACGGACATCTGGAGCATCTCCAGCTCCTCCACAGCTTTGGACCACCTCAGGGCTCGGTCCCCTCTCTACGGACAGGGCAGGAGCAGCAGCTCAGAAGTAGACTCAGCACCTGCCGAAGGGCTGGCAGCTGCCTGCATCACCTGCTCGCACGAAAAGCCAGCGGCACTGGCCTGTCCCCCTTCGCCACCCGGGCCCCGCGGTCCCAGCTGCAGGGAGAGGGTGGGAAGCGGACAGTGACTCAGAGAGCCGGAGGTGCCTGGGGCTGACTCAAACCCTGGAGCACGGAGGCCAGGGGATATTACCCGAGTGAGTGCCAGCGCTCACGGGCGGCGCTTTCAGTGCTAGCAACCGTCCCACCCTCTGAAAGGAAATTAAAAAAGAAAGAAAAAAATTTAAAAAACCCCCGCTGACTAGCTGGGAAAAGTAAAACCCAACACCTGCAGGCCAGACCTCCAGATGCAAACAGCTGTGCTGCCRATGCGATGGCTGGGAAGTGTGCTCCGTGCATCCCGAGCCACTGCCTGCTGGAGAGGAGGCAGCAGGGACCCCAGTGGGAAGGCGGACAGCGAGGTGAACGCTAGGTAGTTTCCTTGTACATGGCTGCTTTTCCCCTCTGCCACCCAGTCTCTACCCCGTCGCTCCTACCTCTTCTGCAGCAAAGATGCAGCTATCGTCCCGAWGAGCCAGGAAAATAAATTCATGAAAGGGGCCAGGTGGTGAGTGAAGCAGAGGGGGGTTCAGTGGAGCGATAGCAAGTGAAGGGAGAGTTAGGATAGAGAGAGGGTTTCCCCAACCAGTCAGCTTGGCTGGGGCAGCACAGAAACACAGCAGCCCCCGCGCTCTGCCGAGAGGGACCCCAGACATCCCATGGGAGAGGTACATCTTGGCACTGCCACCCATTCCCAGCCCTGCCCAGCATCACCGCGCTGCCCTGCCTGTACCCTGCCACAAACATCCGTCGTGGCATGGCCGCATGAAGCACCACTGCCGGAGATGACATCTGCCCCGCTCCGTGCCTGCGTGCCACTCCCCTCTGTCTCCCCAGGCTCCCCATCACCTGCCTGTTTCTTAGCTTGGTGGGGCGAAGGGGTAATTCCCGGTAGCAAAACCACCTGGGGCCGCCCTCTGCCCCGGGGAGCCGCTCTGCAGAGCCCTCGGGGCCGGGACCCCGGGGCAGTGGAGGGTGGGGGTGCCGGGGCCGGGGCCGTGCGTGCGGTGCGGCTGCCACCGTGCGGCCGCCCGCCCCGGGGACCCGCCGGGAGCCCGGCCAGAGCGGGCGGGGAGCGCGGGGAGCCGCGGCCGCTTAGCCCGGCGGGGAGCCCCGGAAAGCCCCTGGCGCGCCCGCGGCCCCGGGNGGAAAGCCCCTGGCGCGCCCGCGGCCCCGGGGAAGGAGGAATGGGGGGTTGGGGGGGGGTCGGGCGGAGCGTGTCCCCCAAAGGGACCTGCCAGCTCCCGGCGGGAGGAGTGGGAGAAACCAGATAGGAGCCGGGGGGGGGCGGGCTGGAAGGACGGGGCGGAGGGGCAAAGAGAGGGGAGGGGATGTTTTAGGGTTTGGTCTCAAGGGAAGGAGGAATATTTCACGCCGGCGGTGCTGAGGACACGCGTGGGGGCGCGGGGTGTCACCTGCCACAGCGGAGAAGGCAGGCGAGCCCCCCCCACGGGGGTTTTTGGGGGGGGGGGGAGGAGGATCGGGTCCCCATCCCTCCCTGCCTGCCCGCCGGCGGGACGGGGTTTACCTGCGATGATGGCCGGGTTGCTCTGTCCGCCCTCCGCCTTCACCCACACCTCCAGGGTGAACTCCTCCCGCGGGATGTGGGGCAGCGCCTCCGGCCGCGCCGCCAGCTGCTCCCGGCCGCCGGAGAAGTACAGGGCGGGCAGCGGCCGCTCCCGGGGGGGGCTCGGCACCTGCGGCTCCCGGTCCCGCAACCTCTCCCTTCGGACTTGGCCGTCCGCCTCGTCCCCCGCTTCCTCTCCTCCTCCCCCGGCTCCCCGCGGTCTCCGGCCCCGCGGCCGCCCGGAGCCCGGCGGGGCTGCAGCGCCGAGCACCCCCTGCGCGCCGGGACCCTGTGGGTACAGCCCGTAGGGGTGATGCGGGGGGGCTGCACGGCGGCTCGGCGCTTCCATCCCGCAACCGGAGACCGGCGGGGGGTCGGGGGGCCGGGGGTCCCCGCGGGCCAGGCTGAGGGCCGCCAGCAGCAGCGCGGCCAGGGGGGCCCCGCCGCGCAGCATCCTCCTTGGGGACGAAGGAGGGGAGGGGGGGGGGCGGCCCCGGGGGAGGGGGGGAGCTCAGGGGGGCGGCGGGCGGCAGCGCCGGGGCATCCTCCCCCGGCCCCCGCCGCAGCCGCTGCCCCCAACTTTTCCCCGGCACCGCTCTCCTCCCCTCTGCTCCTGCGGGAGGAGGAGGAAGAGGAGGAGGAGGAGGAGAAGAAGGGCGAGAGCACCGCGGCGGGGACCCCCCCCCCCCTCCCCGCTTCTGCCTGCAGCCGGGGTTCCCGGGGCACGGTGGCCCTTGCTCGGCTCTCTGCGCTGCCCGGCTCTGCCTGCGGGAGCTGGGGATGCGTTAGACGCCCTTATCTAGAAAGCCCCGAGGCGCTCAGCTCCCCCCACCCCCCCAAGGAGGGGTGTGGAGGGGGGGGCTGCCTTATTTAAAGATGATTATGTCCAATCTAATAAACCCCGAGCGGAGCATCGCCCTCCCTTCCCTCCGCCCTCCCGGGCGCTGCCCAGGATGCTGGCGGGGAGGGGATGAGGAGGGGACCCAACGCCCGGAGGGGCGTTGGGTCCCCTCCTCATCCCCTCCCCGCCCCCGGGGTTTTGGGACAGCACCGGCAGCACCTGCCCTGTCCCGGGCTGCTCTTGGCTTGGCCCATCAGCCTTCCCCACAGCCCCTCTCGCTGCCTCTTTCATTCCTCCTCTTGGCAGTCCGGCACTTGGTTTCTTTTCCTTTTTTTTTTTTTTTTTTT
>JAYKAV010000034.1:341652-370287 GCA_035582835.1 Phoebastria nigripes
TTGTTGTTTTTTTTTTTTTTCTTTCGAAGTTGAAACGTGCCGTGTTTTTTCTTGTTGTAGCTCAGGGTGTGATATCTGCCTGCCTACCTCACCTCCATCCTCCATCTCCATCACCTAGGGGGGAGGAAAGGAAGGTGAAAGGAGGGGACACCCCTCCTCAGCCCTCCCTCGGCAAGGGGAGAGGTGGTCTCGGGCTCAACGTGTGTGCAGAGACCCAGGGTCCCCCCTCAGCCAGAGATTTTGCTGCTTTTTCTCTCTTTTATTTTTTTTTTCCTTCCCCAAACAACGATCCCATCTGTTTGACACGCGCAGAAAGGTGGGCTGGAGGCGCCTTATCTGGGTGAGAGGGAAAGAGCCACATCCAAAAGCCAAAAAAACCCCCATCGATGCACCAAGGGAGCGGGCAGTGGTGGGAGACACATCTCACCCACCACCCTGCCAGAGGGTACGGCACCGGCGCTGCCAGGGGAGAGCTGCTTAAAGCATTTGGGTGAGAAAACAAGCCCCCAAAGTTTCCTCTTGGTTCCCAAGATGCCGTCGCACCAGCATGCGGCGCGGGAGACTAGGAAAACTTCAGCACGGAGATATTTTTTTTTTCTTTTCATTATTATTATATTATATATGATTTTTTTTTTCACTCCCAAACACTATCTGTGGCGGTCAGTCTGAAGCAGGGTTGCCAGCGAAAGCTGGGAGGCCCCTTCCAGGGTACAGGCTTTCAAACCAGCGAGGCAGGAGGGAAAGGATTTAAGAACAAACAGCAGGAGCTGGCTGCGTGGGGTTGGGGTTGGTTTTTTTTGTCTTCTCAAGGTGGGAGGGTGATGGGAGGAGGTGGGGGGGGGCTGGTGCTTTAGTTGAGGGAGATAGAAGAAAATAGTGCTGGAAAAACTTGAGGGTTAGGAGGGGTGAGCACAGTGCTTCGCCGGCCCCCCAGGAAGGAGATGTAGCACACCGAGAGGTAAGGGCATGGCGAGGTGGGGTTGGAGGTGCCTGGAGAGGAAGGGAGGACACGCAGAGGGTGAACAAGGCCAGGCAGAATGGGGATGGCTCATGCAAAGGAGCTCAAGCAGCTCCCGAGGACCTTTGTGGCGTGAACGACATCCAAGCACAACATGAACACCCACTGCTCACAGGGAGGTGGGGAGAAGACGTCTGCAGCTCTCCTGCCTGCGCTAACCTGCCTGCGCTAACTGACCGGTGCCCGTCTGCCGGCGGTGGGGATATGGAGATAACCCAGCTCGGCGCTTGGCACTGGTGAGGTGGCCCAGCAAGAGTGTTGTCCTGGGGCCAACGCCAGCAAGCAGTTGCTTATAGTGCGTATTCATTCAGGAATGAACCAAGCTCCTGATAGCCCTGTCTACCAGGGCCCGATAAGAGAGGATCCCACGGGATGGCTTATTTTGAATGGTGGTGACCTTTTTAAGCGGTTATTAATCATCTTGCCCTGCCCTACCCGGTCATCAACTGGGTACTCCAAAGAAGCAAGACCACGAGACCTTCAGCAGCGTGTGCTGCCATCCAAGAGGTTCGGCAGCGCTGCCTCCTTGGGGACAGCCTGGCTGGGATGAATCCAGCATCGGAGCAATAAAACCCTCCAAAAATGCACCCAAGCGAGGCCTCTATATATAGGCTCTGGCCCGGGCTAAGCCACTCGCTTGACAAAATGACACCCGCAAACAAATAGCTCTGCTGTCTGTTGGGCTGGTGTGGAGCAGGAGCTGCAAAGGAGGAGTGAAAGCCCACCAAGGAGCCCCCTTTTTGGAGGGGAGGTGGGTGAGAGCAGAGGAAGGCTCCCCCTGCCCTGCCTGCCCGAGCCCGAGCCTGGCCGGACTTAAGGAACCACCAGAGCAGGCAGCCGAGCGCATGAATCATTACCCCGCGCTGGCTCCAGCACGCTCTCCATCCACACGCAGGCAGGTTCCCCTCACAGCCGCTGCCAAGGTGGGGCCCGGAGGAGGCTGGTGAGGATGAGGAGGGCAGGACCATGGGGGCATCTCACTCGGCTGGGTCAGTGTCTGGGGAGCAGAGATGCTGAGATGCTGTTCCCATCCCAGCACCACTGCCAGCTACAGAGTAAATCCTTGTATTTTGGGTAGTTTTCCTTTGTTTTCCCAAAAAAGGGGCAATTAGCTTGACCAATGTGATGATTTCACTGCATGTAAAGCAAAGACTGGCCCCGGGGATAAGGCAAGGGACTTGAAGATGTCAGAGTGGCGGCAATGCGCCCTTGGCACATTTTCTGTCTTTCTGGAAAGCGGGGCGGGCATCTCTTAGAGGTCCCAGCTCAGAGCCAGGCTGCCTTGGCCGAGGAATGCAACGGCCCTGCATCTTCCAGGGATCCCTGCATGCAGCATCTGGATGGAGATGCTCATCCCAGGCAGGGTCCAGCTGCAGTTCAAATCTGCTGATGCTCAGGAGTAAGAGAGAGGATGCTGGATGGGAGGCAGGAGGAGGACAAAGTGGTGGCAGAGGGTAGGTTTAGCTGGATATTCTTCGTTCCTTCCCCACAGGTTGGCCTTCCTGGCATGTCCCCGCTCTTTGGACCCTCTGGGCTGCAGGTCTCTGCAGTCAGGGTTACTTTTGGGGGGCGACTGAATCAGGCAGCTGCTGGCACTGGGTAGGACAGGGGGACCACGTCGAGCCCCTGGCCAGGAGCCTCTGGAAGGAGGCAGGGGGAAGCGGGGAGCCCCATCAAAGTGAGATGCTGAGCCGGGGCTGTGGGGTGACCCCAACACAGGAGCGGGGTTCTCAGTGCAGGCTCAGCCTGTGCCGGGGGAAGATAAAGAGCAGCATTTTAGCTGGAGTAGAGGCAGAGCCCTGCTTTTCCCCATGCCTGTCAAAAGCCATCAACAAAAGCCTTCCTCTCCCTCCACTCCTCCTCGGGAAACCACCGGCGATCTCGACATGGGAATAAAGGCTCCAGGAGAATCCAGCTTTTTTGTTCATGGCCAGGCAGCCAAATCCCACAAGCCCGAGACAGCAAGCCTCAGCAATCAAAGCCGTGAGCGACAGCGACCCCACTCAGGGCACAGCCCCAGCCCTCCCTCCTCTCCCTCCCGAGTTTGCCTGCTTTTCCCAAGCAGATTAGGAGCCTGTTCAAACGCGCAGGACCCCCCGAGGTCAGAGACGCTGGCCTCCCGCACCAGAGGTTTGCTTGGGAACTCGCTGAGTTTCCTGCTTCTGGTAGGTCTCGAGATAAGCCCTGGTGTGCGGCCGCCGCCGGTGCCAGCGCCGGCAGGAGTCCACAGTCACACACCGAAAATCCAGCAGCAAAACCTCCGGAGCCCCATCTCTTGTATGTTTGTGCCCTGCAGTTGAGCACATCTCGTAAGGGACAAGAGGCAACTGGGGAGCCCTCCCACAGGATCTCTCGCCTGGATTCTCCAAGGTCTGATAGGAAGGCTGGGCTCCCCCCACCCCATGATGGCTAGTAGGGTTTCCCCGCACTGGTCGGTCCCCTGAGTTTGGTGACAACAGCTTCTCCAAGCCCCTCTGCTGAATTCAGCTATACCCGCCTCAAGAATTCAATGAGCCATGTACACAACCTCGACTTCTTTGGCAACGGAGCCAAGGAATGAACTTTAAATAACAGCAAAGAACAACCAGCCAAGGATATGTCTGCTCCACCATCCTCACCCCTCACATCTGCCTCCCCACCTTTGCTCTGAACCACGCAGCCTGCAGACAGCGGGTGGCACCCGACGGCAGCAGGGACGGTAGGAGCCCGTGGAGGAAGCCAACCAGCCAGGCACGCATCCGTGCATTAACTAAGGCACTTTGAAGCTGGTTTGGTGTATCACCATCAGATGTAGCTATTTCAGAGCAGCATTGGATGTCACCCTGGAGCCCTGAGCTGCAGCAAAGCTGTGCTCTGAAGGGCTCTTGCAAGCCTCCAGTAAAAACCATTTACTTCCAGCTGGGAGGTGAGCAGGATGCAGATGCTCAGCAGCACGCTCACACCTCTACACAGGGAAGACGTTCCCTACACAATAGCCTCCAGGGGTCTTTCTGCACCCCAGAGTTTTGCACTTCACCAAGAACTTGCAGGTGCTAAATTAAGACCATCCAGAGAACAGAGCATGACCTCGGCCAGAAGGGGTGTCTCAGATATTGAAAATTATTCCAACTGCTCACAAAAGGCAGGAACTTATCTGCCTTTACGTAATGTAGCTCTTCCTTCCAGCAGCCACGGAGGAAAAGCATACATGAAAAAGCAGGGGGAGAAAGGGAATCAGCCTTTCCCTTCCATTCTGTCACTGTCGTCGGGGAGTTTCAGCCCCATTAAGTCAGGATTGTTCAAGTGCATCTCCGTATCCCAGCTGGGTGGGGACCGTCTGCCAAAGAGAAGAGAGGCACGATGCCGCACGGCTTCCATGCCAGCGTCAGAGGCAGGATCCCGGAGGAGGACGTGAGCTCCGCAGGCACCTGCGGGAGGAGCATATTGGTACAAACACAGCAGGGACTGGCTCAGGCTTCCAAAATCCCACCCCAGCAGAGCCAAGGTCTGCTGGCAGGAGCTCCAGGAGAGCACCACGCTCATGGCAGCTCCGGCGGTAAATTCAGGTGGAATAATTACATGACCTTGCTGCGTTTTCATCGTCCCCATGCCCACGCCAACATCTGCTTGTTAGTCCCTTTTGGATGTGCCGCTCACATGATAGGATGTCTTCCCTGGTTGAGCATGACTTTCCTTGCAGGAGTGTCAGAGCAGTTACTCGTACAAACAAGCCTCGCCATCTCCAGATAGCCTTCGCTCTGCCTCTTGCATTTGTATACGCTTTCCATGTGTTGACCAGGCAGAAAAGCCCTTTGCTAGAGCCAGTCGATAAGACACAGAGCGAACGTTTAACCTGGCACGGGTACCTGAAGGATGAGGGGAGGGGGAAAGGGCTCGTGCCACCCCAGCRCGGCGGCTTTGCAGGTGCAAAGCTCAGCAGCTCCTCAAACTCCCGTTTTAACATTTCTCCATCTGACCCGAGCCAGGGGACAGCTGCTGCAAGAAGAAACAGAGCAGGAGCAAATGAGCACGTTGGCTGGGATGGAGGCAAAGGGGCTGTATTTAACTTTGCTGCCTCTGTCCTCAAGGTAAAGCAGGATTTTTGGCACCGGTCGGCACTGTGAATTAGAGGTGCSTCCTGATTGCTGGTCCAAAGCACAGTCATTGTGACATCCTCTATCCCGCTCCCGAGCCAGCAGGGAGAACCTGCTTTGTAATTTGGCAGCGAGCAATAAAAAGAAGCATCAAAGTGTCAGACTCAGCTCTTAAAAATTGGCTAGCAGGGTTTTAAGTATTTGGGGTTTGGACAAGTTCATCACAACAAGGAAACACCTCTGCCCTCCCCACTCATTTTTAGAAGGGACAAATAAAAATAGACTTGCCAGGAGAGCCACAGGCAGGGGAGCGAGGGGAAGGAAGCCATGTGCCAGCTGCCAAGGCAGCTCGCAGCCTCCAGCTTGTATCTGTGCCGTGGACCTGCACCACCTGGTTCGTTTGTGTCCCACCTCAGGGCAGGTCAGAGCCCCGGTGAAAAGGTGGAAGAAAGGATGAGCGCATACACATGTCCTTCTCAAGCAAGAGGGACAAGCGGTTACCCCAGGCTGGGCAAAAGACACCTCCTGGTTTTCGCTGGGCCAGGAAGGAGACCCAGAGGTGAACTCTGGGAAGTGATGTCTCRCACCACCCATTATCCAGCAAGTTTCCAGTTGCTTCTTAGTTTGGTTGCTGGACATCACCCGTGTGACTCAGTGACCAGTGTGGTTTTGCCCCTGCGTTGTTGGAGGTGATGGCAGCCCCAGGTGTGCACCCCAAGGTGTACGGACGCTCATGCCAGCGGCATCCTCGCACCTGTGAGTCTACACAAGTAGTGGGAGCTGGGGGCACCAAGAGCRTTGGTTCCCCCAGCCTTTGCAACCAGAGCGGGTACCTCCTTTTGCTGGAGGACTGGCACTGGGACGTACCCTGCTATATTGTGCTTTCTGTGCCAGTTAGCTGAAGCTCACATAAGCCCTTCAATCTTTGGCTTCATGCTCCTGAGCCCTCAGCCTTCGTGGTGCAATGGTGCCATGGTCATGGCCCACCTCTCTGACCCACCTCAAAGCAGAGAGACATCTTCTGAAGACGTTTGGCACCTTTGCTCCTGAGATGTTTGTGGCATTTTCCACCCGATCCCAACCCTGGTGCCACCTCAAGACCATTTCAATCCAGAGGGCTCACGCTCACCACAGCTGTTGAGCAGAGGAGGGCAAGGCATGGGCATGAAAGCCTCGGTCAGGACAAGGCCCTTGCTGGCAAGGACCACCCCTTCCAAATCAGTGCCTTCCTGGGTGCTAAAACCCATCACATCTTTGTAGGCCCCTCTTACAGCCTTTATCTCAGCTCAGCCAGACCTAATTAGCTCTTCTAAGCTTCCTCCCTAGGTCAGGTTTTCCCCTCAACCATTTCTGTGGCTTCTTTCAGAGCTGCAGATGCATGAGTGATCCCTGGTGGGCCAGGAGTTACTCAGAGCTATCTCTGAGCTCACTCCTGCGCTGCCGTCAGAGCCAGCCAGCAGCACTTCCAGCTTCTGCCAGCCTCGCTGTGCTGGCAAGAAGCACGGGAGAAGAGTGGGATCCCGGTCCAGGGTGAGCCAGCAAAATCAGTAAGGTCATTTTGGATGGGTGTGGACCCACCAGGCAAGGTCGTTCCGGTTAAGCATGGGGATGAGAGGGTGTCTGCTGGCAAGCCCTTCCCGTGCAAGCCTCCAGCTCCTGAACCCGCTGCTCGAGAGTGTGAGCCTTTGCAGCTCAATGTGCCCACCCAGTGGAGACCCCCTCATCATCTCCTTCCTGCAGCCCACATCACTGTGCCCAATGCCGCAGCTCCACCAGCATCGCCCAGAGTGGTCCTTTCCCTCCTTGCCTTCACCCAGGCCCTGGAGAGTCTGGAAACACGCCGTGTCCCACACTGCTCCCCACCATAGGACTGGGGGCACTGGGCCAAGCTGGAGGAGCTCCAAGGATGCAGCAGTCCCTTGAGCATCACCCATTGCCCAGCAGACTCACCGGAGGGGTCGGTGGCTGGGTGCTGCCCCTAGCCGGAGCACGGCTCTCCAGCATCACCGCAGGGGACTGCGGAGGAACGTGCTGCTCCACAGACTAAAGGCGACTGGGATGAAGGAGGATAAAGCTAAAGCTTCATCTTGCTGGGATATCGGCGTGCTGGCACTCATGTGACCCTCTTAGTTCAAGCTGGTTAGCAGTGCAGAAAACCTCAGGCCAAACACATCCAGCAAAATCCCTTAGTATAGATAGAGTTGTCCCCGTAAGGGGCCATTTGGCAGCATCGCTGCCCCATGCCAGTTTGAGGGATTTAAACAAAAAGACCCTTTTGCTGGTACAGAAGGTCCCCTGCAACGGCGGCCTCGTTCCTGGGGAAGGTGGTTAAACCGTGCCAGGGAAAATGTGCCTTTCCACCTGGGGCTGCCCATGGGCTGAGATGGGGAACTGGCTAGGTGGGTTTTTCAGCTAACCCTCTGCCCTTGCAGCACTGGATTTCTCCTGCCAGGCTGCCAAAGCACCACCAGCAACCTGGAGGCTGAGACGTGTCCCCACCCCACCACGAGGCCACCGTGAGCCCCGTGGGAGCCGGTGAAACGTCACAGYGAGGGAAATCCTCGGGTGCCTACATCCCAGGCGGGCAGCGGTGCCAGCACATCGCGCGCACCCAAGCGTGCCAGCGCGGCGGGGACCCCGGCACCCACCTGACACCCGGCGAAGGCGCTGCGGTTCTTGGTCTCCCCCCAGTGACCAGACCACATATAACAAAGCAGCAGGTCTGGCTCATGCACGGGAGGTTTCCAGCCCAACGAGCAGAGCTCCTGGCTCCCAGAACGGGTGTATTATTACCAGGTAATTATACTAATAATTATTTCCCCAAATCCTCCCCACGAGCGAAGCCCTCTTGCTGGTGCAGCAGCTTGCTTTTGCAGTTTTGGAAGCAAGACCCTATTTCCCCCCATACACCAGCACTTCAAATGTCTATATTCATTCATTAAGGAGCACCGACACCGCTGCGGCAAATGACCTGTCAACAGATTTACAGCAGGAAGTAAGTCACTGCCTCTGAGCCTGCGCTCTTAATGTAATTAAAGTCCTCTGTTTGGAATTCGTTGCTAATTAATATTCATGCTCTGTTCCCCATCTGCCATTCCCGCGTTGCTGGTTCCTTCTGAGATTGATCAGAGGGTTATTAAGGCAACGAGCAGACAGAGAAGGAGGGGGGTGGCTGGCGGGAAGGGGTTGGATCAGCTTTTGGTAGGGGAGCAGAATTGTATCCAGGATCCCGGCTGCTCTGGGAGGGGATGGCCGAAGCATCGTCCTGGCTTGCTCCATCTCTGGGGGGAAATTAAAGGGCTTGTGGGAGTGATGGATCAAGAGATAGGCACCATTGGTTGGCTCCCGAAGTCTTTCAGGGCTTGCTTCAGCCCTCAGAGGAAGGCGAGAAGCATCTCTGGAGCTGGGCTGCCAATGACAAGCTGGCAGCTGGTGGTGCAAGCGAAGCCTAATTGAGATAGAGCCTAATTGCCGGCTCTTGTGGTTTGGCATCGGGGAGCAGCCATGGCAGCCCAGCACCGTGAACCAGACCCACCAGTGTGGTTATTTGGGGGTAGATGCTCAGAGGGAGTTTCTGATGAAGCCATACTCACCTGGGCACGTGTAGGGAGGCCACGGATGCATGGGGTGGTCATGGGCACCAAGAACTTGTCCCAGTCCAGTGTGGGGCACAAGAGGACATCTATGGAGACACCCTGGCCAGCTGCTTTGGGTGGGCACAGCCCTTGCGGTGACAACACACCAAGTGCTCCTGTTAAAGCAGGTTGTGGGCTGCCCCTTGCCCTGGGTGGGCACTGAGAGCTTGCCCCATCCCTGCACAGCCTGGAGGTCTTGTTCTCCTCTCTGTTCTGCAGCTGCTGCAGCATTTCCACACGCCCTCAGCATGGATCCTGACAGGATCAGACACCCACGGGAAAAGCCACAGCTCCTGTGCCAAAAACGCTTTCAGCTGAAACCAGGCACATACTGTCCACCACTTTGGCTGAGAAAGATGTCCCCACGTCACAGGCTGAGAACCTGGTGGGTGCTATCCCGCTGAGCACAGAGACTGCTGTGCATAAATGCAGTGCTCTGCAGCATGAGGAGGCCACGCTGGAGACGTGTCCCCGATGGTGGCCCTGTATCACCCCATCRCCCCATCTCCAGATGCTGGAGATGCCAGAACTGAGCATCCTTTGAAATTAAGGGCACTGCATGGACTGCAAAGCCTCTTGAAGACCCTTCCTGCTACCAGGATGCAACCCAGGATAACTGGTGGTCTGTGGTTGGTGCAGACAGGTAGGCAGCTAAAAGGCAGGTCTTGCAGCCAGCCTTCCTTGGCAGGAGGACACTGCCCCTCTCCCTTTTCTGGGCACTTCTTCTTCCCCAGGAAAGGTGGCACAGGGACGTGGCATCTCAGGATGGAGGTTCTCAAGAGACCAGAGGGACTGGGGCTCTCCGCCAAGCCCCGAGTGCTGGGCGACCCTGGCTCTGTTGCAGGAGCACTATAAGTGGGGTTTCCTCAATTAACGAAGCCCATTTCAAACGTCTTTTAGGTCCTTAAACACAATTGTAGGGCTCAAATTGGATGCACCCCGCTTTGAAAGCYGAGTCCCGCTGGCATCTCCTGTTTATATATGAACAATCAAAGTGATTTATTCATCTGCCTAAAGCACGGTTGCTCTTTGACCGTCCATCCATTATCCTTATCTATCTGTCCTAGTTAGGAGCCAAGCAATCCATCTTACCCAACCTAATGTATGCCAAACGACTCCGCAAGCCGCCGCGCTCTGAGCGGGTTCTGCCAGGGCAGACGACACGGGCCTGGTTTTCAGCAGCGCTAACGCAATTGCACTGACGTCAACCGGAGCCGCCCGCCGTCACCCTCCTAGAAAATTAAAGCCTAGGATGGGCAGACCCGAGGCAGGCACTGAAAGGATCTGCGGTTGTAATCAAGACCGGATCTGCCACCGGGCTCGCCGTGCAATGTGCGGACCCTGTGCCATCAGCGTGCAAAGAGCCTGTTTAACCCAGAGAACTTCTTGTTTCTCCTGATTAAATTGCAAGAGGGGACAGGCGGTGCGGTCCTGGGGCAGCATCTTCTCATTCGTGATGAAAAGACCATGCTGCTCCTGTGCCACATGAACATGCAACAGGGCCAGCTGCRCCCAGGGTCTCCGGCTGTCCCTGCCTGGGATGTTGCAGAGGGTCAGAACCTTCTGCAGTCAGACCTCAGGGGGCATTGCAGGCGATAGTGGGCTGCAGAACTCCTGTCTCCCGGGGGAGAGAGGTTCCCCACCTTGTAGAAAAGGAGTAAGTGAAGCACCATGTAGATGCCCCCTCCCTGGAAGTGTTCAAGGCCAGGTTGGATGGGGCTTTGTGCAACCTGATCTAGTGGAAGGTGTCCCTGCCCAAGGCAGGGGGATTGGAACTAGATGATCTTTCAGGTCCCTTCCAACCCAAACCATTCTGTGATTGATGATCTACGACCATGAGAAATTAGCTCAGAAAATGCATTGCCACCTCTCTTCTCATCTTTCATCAGGGACAAGCAGTTGTGACAGGCTGAAGGTGCCTGCAAGCCCCTTGTCTGCAGCAGGCAGGTGCCCAGCAAGGAGAAATTGGGTCCCTGCTCCCTGTCCCACTGTCTGTCCCCATCCTGGGCTCTACAGGGACTGTTCAATCGCACAGCCGTGGATGGGAGAGTGCTGAGGCTCAGTTGTGCAGGAGGCATGGAGGATCTCCACCCCACAGGACAGGCAGCTTGGGGAGGACAGCACTGGAGCTGCCCACCACGCACACCACCACACTCCAGCATGGTGCTGCCTGCACCTCTGGTCAGCAGGTCAAGCAACCACTGCTGAAACTTTAGCTAAGAAAAACAAGTCTACAAGCTTAAATAAGCTGCAATGGGCATCATGCACCTCCAAGGAAAYCAGGAGGGTTTTGCAGCTGAAAAAGGTTGAGAGTATGGTCCCATCAAGAGGGACCTCCCTCGCCAAATTTCACAGCTTTCCAAAGGAGGTTCGGGAAGGGTGTTTGGCCACAGGCAAGCCAAATGGCTTTCCTCTTGGAAAAAGCTGACCCAGTTTGGCTGAAATTTTCCAGAGAAGTTCATGTTGAGGCAAATCCCCGGCAGACAATTTCTGCCTAAATGTTCGCGTTTTGGTGTTGTTCTAAGCAATGGGAAACATAGCCCTACAATGGGAAGTATTGGGTAACCTCAGTAACAAGTTATCTACCCTGTCTACAATAAAATTCTCATTAATTTGCCCTCTTTGCCTTTGAAGAGGATTTCCAGACTGGGGAAAAAAGAGGAGAAGAAAGCAATGGAATTAGCCAGCCTCCTCCGGACTCGAATCACTCCAGATCTGTTCGACGGGATCTGGCAGAGCAAGGAGAGGTGTTAAGTGCTGTGGTTAGGAGACCTCTGAGCTCAACTAATAAACAAGAAAAGCGTTCTTGCCATTGCCAAGCAGGACCTTTGATGGTTGGGTAATATCAGAGGAAGCTCCTGGGTTGCAGAGGAAAAGCAGGGGGTGGGAGGAGTAGGGCACCGGCACTTCCAAAAAACACAGTCCTGGAGAGGGAAAAGCAGGTATTTTCATGGTATTTGAGACACCATTTTCATCTGTGCAGAGTGGGCAAGCAATGCTCTTGCATCAGGGTTCTCTGTAGCATTGGTGAACAGGGTTTACAGCCTGTCTGAAAGCAGGAGTCACGAAATTCTTGTGAAAGAGCCTGTTTTTGAAAGATTTCCAGCCCAAGCAATTCATGAGGTTTGGATTATCCAGAGAAGCTCCAGGTAAGCATCTAAAATTTGGGGAATGAAGCAGACCCAGACCCTCAAGGCCAGTGCCCACAACTGGGTACCAGGATGCAAGGTTTGTATTCCCAGTTCTGCAGCCAACTTGGTAGGTCAAAGAGAGGCAAGATGACCTCCCCGACCACGTACCTTCTCCGCTGTTGCCCTGGTTGGACGGAGACACAGGTACTGAGCATGACTGCTGCCAACACCACTGCAGYACTCATGCAGTCCAACCCAGCGAGCCACCAACACGTTTTGAGCCATGACTGGTTGTCTTCTGGAAATTCCTGGCYGGGTCGTGCCAGAAGATCACCCAGGTTTGACAAATTTAGCTTGCTGTAGTGTCGGATGACTCCGTCCGCAAGCCAGGGTGACTTCATAGCTGGTGTGAGCACGGGGACAATCACCACATGCTTGGAGAGAAGTCCACAAGCCAAAGAGGTGCTTTTGTGCAGTGAAACTATTTTCACCGAGCTTAAGTCAAGCAATGAAATATTCATAGGACACTAAAGCAGTGGGCTCACTGGCTGCCTTCTTATGGGAATTCAATAATACTGGAGACAGCCTTAATTCAATATTCAAAAAGCCTCTTTCTCTTTCCCTCTCTCTCCATCTCCCCGCTGTCTCTTCGGGTTCAGAGTTCTTTTCAGAAACCTCAATTTTATGCACTGGATGCATTAGTGGAGAGAGAACGGTGGAGAGGAGAAACAGGGGGAGAAGGAGTGGGGGCACAAGGATGGGGACCACACACAGGACAGCTGGGGATTTCTGGTCCCCAAGCTGCCCAGTGATGCTTGGCTGGATGATCTGAACCAGCTCTTCCTAAAGGCACATCTGCATGGCTTTTTTGGGGCCGGACCCACACTTGTGCTCAGACATGGCTAGTTAGGAGTCCGCTCTGCTCCGAGAGCTATGTAACCATGGTTGTGTGGTCCTGTGCTCCCACCGACAGACCCACTGAGAAACAGGCTGCCTGGCTCAGCCATGGTGCGATGCTAGCGGGACTGAGGCCATTTTTGGCTCGGCATCTATCCTGTGAAAAAAAAACAGTGGAGATGGAGACTTTGCCCACCAGCGTGGACTGTAAATTAGGAGAGTTGGGCCTAGATGCTCATGAGGGATAAAGCCCTGTGGCTCCAATGACATGGGTGCTGTTCACATGGACATTCATCCTCACCTGGGGTGAGGACACAGATGCTGGCAGGGCTCTAATGAGCCATTTTTGTGCTCCCAGCTTGCCCTGCTGTTGCTACAACTCCTGATCCCTGTCCTGGAAGAGCAATACTGACATCCTCCTCCCTGTTTCAGAGAGAGCAAGGACCAAGCTGTGAACCTCTTCTGAAAGGTCATGTTTTGGGTGGAATTGCACTGAGCTAACCCTCAGAAACCAATACTGACACACAGCTACCCCATGCCAGGAGACGGGCACTGCTTCGTGCTGCAGCAGGGTGGGAGGGAGCTGTATCTCTGCTGGTAGGACCTTTCTGCCCGTTGTGGGGAGGGCTGATACTCAAGGATGTGACCAAAGCTCCTCCAGCCATTGAGGGGCCAGGGGAATGCTTACTGCCCCTCCAAATACAAAAATGGGGGGGCACCAAAGGATACGAGCAGCAGGAGGTGGCTTTCCACACCATCCATGGACGCTGCAGGGGCAGGATGCCGTGGGTGCTGAAGTTTCACACGGTTCAGACAAATTCAGGGAAGAAAGTCTCCCACAGCGACCCACTTGTCATCCTTAGCCTTGGATGGCAATGCTCTATACACGTTGCAGCAAAGGGGAGATTTAGAAGAGCAACAGCTTTCCAAGCACTTAGCAGGGTTTTTTCCCCCTTGTAGGATCCTTTCCCGGAGAGTATTTAAAATCAAATGATTTACTCCACAATGCACTGGTTATTTGGTTTCTTCTGGCATCTCCCCGTCACGAATGCCCTTGAGCAGATCAGTTTCAACCTTCAGAAAACTCTCTATTAGCATTTGATCTTGTCAAGCTCTTTTTATAGCCACTCTTAAAGCTAAGTGGAAGCTGCTCGAT
The DNA here is from genome assembly GCA_035582835.1 of Phoebastria nigripes. NCBI lineage: Eukaryota > Metazoa > Chordata > Aves > Procellariiformes > Diomedeidae > Phoebastria > Phoebastria nigripes. The sequence goes on from JAYKAV010000034.1 coordinate 355,563, forward strand.
GGCTATCTGCCACGCTGGGGTGTGYGGGCAGATGCCAGCTAGCAGGGGCAGAGCACAGTCCCCATGCGGGAGCCTCCAAAGCATCAACAATGGTACGAACGATGCACAAAAATTGGGAGAGATGCACAAAAATTGGGTCCATGTTCACGTGCTGGGGTGAGGATGGGGAGCTCYGTACTGCTCTGAGCTGCTCCCCATCTCCAAGGCCAGGTGGGAGCCCTTTGGGGAAAAGCAGGATGCTCCATCGCATTGCAGGGAGGGTGGCTGGGTGCTTGGTGGTTGCCAGCACCCTGGCTTGGGGGCTGTGCTAGTGCATCCTGCAGAAGGAGAGGGCGAGCAGGATGACTGCAAATCCTTTTACACCTCCTGCAAGAGCCTGGCGTTAGCGAGGCCCTGGCCAAACTCCAGCAGGGACCTGATGTGCTGCCTCCCTTTCCTGCACTTCCCATGGCAAAAAAGAGATTTCTTCCTTCCTTCCTTATTCTAGCATCTCCAGGCCTGATGCTGATCACACAAATGCAGTGAAGATACTCTTTCTCCCTGTTGATCCTTTATAGATTCTGGTTCCAGCTGTACTTGGAATTATTTTATTTTTTTAAGACTTTCTGGCAAATCACCAGTCCCACAGATGACTGTTTTGGAGCAGATTTCCCTGTGCATTTGGAGCCTGTGCAGGTCTCCTGATGGGGTCTCAGGAAGCTCTCCCTCGCCTTTCTGCTAGTGCTCCACGTGCATCCCAGCCACGTCACCCCATAACACTCACTTCCTACCCCATCTGCCAAYGGCTTGGGACCTCCCTCTCCCCTTTGTGTCTTCAAGCCAGGTGGAACAGCTGGACCACATCTCTCAAGGGGCACAGGGACCTCCTGCTTCTGGGGCACCTGCCACTGCCTGGAGTCACCTGGTCCATGAAGACGAGCGGAAGCACGGTGCACCCAAAGGAAGCTCCCAAAAGGCACTGCTGATTCACTGTCAAACAGGAATTTGATGGTGTCAGGCTCAAACTTTTCCCTGTCTGAGGTAATATCTCAGATACAGCATGGCAAACCACAACCCTACTGTAGATGCAGCTATAGTGCCATAGCATTGGTGTGCACCCGGGCTGGAGAGGTGAGGCAGGTATTTTACCCCATGGCAACACGGCACTGGAGGTAGGTATTTAGCTATTGGAAAACTAGTTGTTTTGTAATGAACAGAGATTATGAAGCTTGGTTTTCTTCAGATTTTGAGTCTTACATTTTGACTCCCAGTTTTAGAGCTCCAAGCTAGGCTTTTTCTGTATTTGTGGTGTTGACTGTTTCATGACTCTTGGTGAACACCAGAATATAGGTGATGGATCTCACAGACCATGCTCGGAGCTGAAAGCAGAGACGTGCACTGATGTTTCAGGTAGGAAAGTAGGTTATAAAGCAGGTCTAAACAAGGTTACGCAGGAGGTATGTGGCAGAGCAGCGGCGGGATATGGGGTCTACAGTAACGTCCCCCACACCTTGCCTTGATCCCTTTCTTCTCAAGGACAGCTTAAAAAACCTGAAGGTCTCCCTTTGCCCAAAGCACCTATTGCACCATGGCTCTTGGGCTGCTGGTGGATGAAGGACTAGCTCTGCTCCCATGCAGCAACACATGCCAGGGTGTCCCCGTGATCCTGGCTGCTCCCAGCTTCTCCCTCGATGAATCCCCCCAGGTAAAGCCACCCACAGACCCATAAGCCTTCCAAGAAGACGTCTGTGAGGAATAACATCGCTGATGGATGTTGCCTGTCTGCGTGAACCGTCTGCCAGTAGGTCATGAATTACTCAGATGTGTCTGTTATCCCAAATTATTCCCTGATTCACACGGCGGCTTACGCAGGAACTCCTTGATTAGATTCCTCAATATCGAACGCCCCAGCTCGTTGGCCTGACCTTCTCATCCACGTAAGCCTCCAGGCCATAAACCATTCTTATCCAAAATCTTGACCTCACGTTTAATTTTATCTCCATTGACGTTAACAGAGGTTAGTTAGGCTTGAGCACGCATTGGAAGTTAAGCTTTCCTGTACCAGGGCCTCTGTGCATTTCCCTACGCTGACTGGTGACCTGAATTCAAGGATGCCTTTTCCCTGGCTTCGACAGGCTTCAGCTTGGCACACGCATAATTCCTGGAATCGGTTCTCCACCACCGACGATGATGAATCAATCATTTTCTTTCTGAACGTGTTCCACAGAATTCCCTCAGCCTTCAACGCGCTGGCAGGCTTTCCCAACAGAAAATTAGTTGGCTCAACAGTTCTTGGGATAGCGAGCACCCTGAGTACGGTTCCTGCCTGGAGACAAATGGATTTAAATGTTTGAAGTGAACATTTGCGGCATGACCTTTTTCAGCAGTTCCCCAGCCTTGGTGAGAATCGGACTCAACAAACACAGGTTTGTGGGCAAAAGGTGGTTGAGGAGAATGAAGTGTGCATGAGGGTAGGTGTATGGACTTTGGTCAGCCTGGGGCAGTCTAGAGAGGGTTTTTACAGGTTCAGCAGACCCCGGGTACCTGACCTCACCTGGGCAGTTCCATGGAAAACCCCTGTAACGCTCAGGTTGAATTCATCTCACCTCACATCAGATATCTGTAAGGTTGGTTGGTTTGCTTGGTTGTCTAAAGCAAGCAAATCATCCAGGCTCCCTCTCTGGTGAGTGAAGACACAAGCAAGAATTCAGTCCAGAGGTTGATTTATCCCAGGTATCTAGGGCAACTGGCTTAGATGGGATGAATTGCTCTCAGACAGTTGCTCGTTCAGTCCTTTGGCCATCGAGGAATCTTGGACAACAGCTTTTGCCGCAACAACTAGCTTTTGGATGACTCAAGCTAGCTAAAGTGAATCCTGCCCCTCGGTGCACACRTGTACATTTGCAAGTCTCCCCTGCTTTCCAAACATCCCCGTCTCCAGGATCCACTTCCACACATTATCCTCCACAGTTGCTGCATGAAGAAGGACAAAGCACCTTCAATGAAGTGGCAGGAGAGGAACCGGCAGGGCATCCCAGTTCATGGGGCAAACCCCATTTGGCATTTGCCCCATAGCTGCCTTCAGCAGCAAGGTTGGATCCTCCTGCCAGCAAAGGGGACTCCCCACAACAACATCTCCTACTGCTTCACTTCTTTGTCCTGGCAGAAAGGGGTTTCCTCAGGTCTTCCTAACTCTCTTGCTGCAGTTTAAACCAATCACTCCTTGCCTTTTCCTCAAGGGACAGTTTAGTCCTCTGGCAGTTTTGGGTGTATTTGGAGCCTGTTTCTGTACCCTCTCCTCAGTTGTCTTTGCTCTTGGTGAAACTACCGCAGTCCCCAGTCTCCCCATGCTGGCTAGTTTTTCCATACTCATACAGTAAGTTTTCAGTGTTTCTGAGGCAGCTGAAAACATTACGTTTCTTTCAACCCCACAAACTGATTGTCAGCATCCAAAACAGGAGCCCAAACTCAGATGAACTGGTTGAGAGCACCCCTGCAGAGAAGGACTTGGGGATACTGGTGGGTGACAAATTGGATATGAGCCAGCAATGTGCGCTTGCAGCCCAGAAAGCCAATCGTGTCCTGAGTGCATCACCAGCAGCATGAYCAGCAGGTCTAGGGAGATGATGCTCCCCCTCTACTCTGCTCTTGTGAGATCCCACCTGGAGTACTGCACCCAGCTCTGGGGTCCCCAGTACAAGACAGACATGGACTTGTTAGAGGGTCACCAAAACAGCCCAAGGGCTAGAACACCTCTCCTCTGAAGAAAGGCTGAGACAGTTGGGGTTGTTCAGCCTGGAGAAGAGGAGGCTCTGGGGAGACCTCGTCGAGGCCGTTCAATATCTAAAGGGGGCTTATAAGAAAAATGGAGACTTTTTACCAGGGCCTGTAGTGACAGAACAAGGGGTAACAGCTTTAAACTAAAAGAAGGTAGATCTAAGGAAGAAATTTCTTACAAAGAGGGTGGCGAGACAGTGGAACAGGTTGCCCGGGGAAGTTGTGGATGCCCCATCACTGGAAGCGTTCAAGGTCAGGTTGGACAGAGCTTTGAGCAACCTGGTCTAGTTGAAGATGTCCCTGCCCATGGTGGGGGGGGGAGTCGGACTAGATGATCTTTAAAGGTCCCTTCCAACCCAAACCATTCCATGATCCTCAGACCATGATTTAGACTTTAGATAGATGTCTCTGCTTTCCTGAAGATGCCTAGCTCCAAAGCCTGGTAGGGAAGCTCAGTGGGGCAGGGGATCCCCCAGCACCTCTGGCAATCACATCACACCAGCTTGAGTGCCCAAATGGGGCTGGGGGAAGCTGAATTCTCAACATTGGGCCAGGTGTGAGTGTTTATGTATTGGCATAACATAGAGCATGTTTGCAAAGAGGAATGAATCATTTTTGCCTATCAGTTTAATTGTTGAATGCTGCCTCTCTCTGCAAACTGTTCATGAATAGATGACAACTTTCTCTAATTTAGTCATTAGTCCTAATTATTCACTCCATCTCTCCTATTAATAACATGCAGTCAGCAGATTGACAGTAAACAGCTCCATGCAATTATTTTGCTCAGTGAAGTTTGAAACATGAGCTGTGCCAGGTATTTCTGATTGGGCACAGATTGCATGGCACATCTCTGTCCACCCACCGCGTGGCTATGAAATCCTAGAACCGCATTTCTGGTGTGAATGCCCCTGTTTGCAAAATGAACATGTGCCAAAAAGCTGCTGGTTCCCAGACTCAAAGGCATTTGTTTGAATATCTGTGAAAAGTGAATACAAAGAAGGACCGAAGCAAATATCTTAAATAGCTCAATAAATCACCAGTCTCAACTTCACAGGAGACAGCTTTCTTCAGGCTTACCATGCACCCACATATTAAGTGACAGTGTGAGAATTTGCCACCTGAAACTAAGAGTGATTTATTGCAAGGGTACATGAGGAGTACCCAATATTTAATTAGCATGATGTTAATTAGCTACATCACATTGCTTTCTTCCATCCACACCATGATCTAAGCAGATTCAGGCTCCTGACCAGTGTGCAAAGCCCTCTGCCTTTCTTTCCCTGTGTTACCTGAGCAAGGATTCTGGACATCATCAAACCATCAGCAAGTTACTTATGGCTTAACAGTTTTAAGGCCATTTGAGGTTGTATTCCTAAATTTCACCCTTAGCAGGGAATAGAAACAGGAATCTCCTTTATGCACATAAACATCTAAATTTAAAGCCCCATATTAGGCAAAAATCGACAGCTCACAAGCATGCCCTCATCCCCTGGAAGAGGCAGTTGCAGCATTAACTCCAGACAAAAAATCCCTGCTAGGGAAAAAACTTATCGACCTCTGGTGAGGAGAGCTCCTGTCTTGGTTTTAAATTCACTTGAGATACAGAGTTTATTCAATTATCGGCCATCTAGAGAATGAAATGTGGCTTCACTCCAAATATCAACCAGGCAGGGGAGAAGATGACAACCAGGTTAACCCTTTGTTTACCCTTCAGCTAGACAGAGGGTGGGCAGTAGGATGGCACCAAGCGATTCTACATACATGCATCATGCATCTCCAAGGTTAAAGCTATTGGCTCAGTCCCCTGCACGCAGAAAGGGCTTTTACACTGGCTATGCCTAGGAGGGCAGGTGGGGAAAGAAAAAAATCAGTTTGATGTGGTACCCAATGGGAGGATGCTCTGTTCACAAGCCCCCTTTTGTAAGGGGACCCCATGTAGTACAAAGGGCTCTCTGTCTTCAGGGGAGACCCACGGCTGTAAAAACAAAGAGAGACACCGGGAAAGCGTCTGGTTCATTATTCCCCTCTGAAAAGCTCTCCAGCGTCAGGCTTTTTAAAGGAAGACTCTGGGCAACAACGGGGGTGTGGATTAAGACTGAGATTCATTGGAAGAGGCAAAGGGGGGAGCTGGCAAGATGTAAATCCTCACCAAATGCCCTGGGAAGCACAGAGGGTCTTGGGCTGGCAGCAGGGACCACATGCCAGCACATGGGGCTCCTGGGAGAGGTCAGAGCTGCAGTAGTATAAAGCAGTCTTCTTTGCTCCTCTAGGATGCATCTGAAGCACTTGAGGGGCATTGCTCCCATAGAGGTTACCTTAATAGCACCRGTTTTGTTGGGGCTGTGCAGCCACGCTCACTGGTGGCTCTGGAGAGCAGCAAGATGCTGGATAGAAAGCAAGCACCAGCCAACACTACTTTTCCATGTGCTGCTCAAAGTCTATTCTCAGCCATAAATACAATTTCTGCTAGAGGAAGAGAAGGTGGGGAAGGTTATATTGTATTTGGGATGCTAAAGCACAAACCTGCTGCTTTCTGGGAATCTCTTCTGTATTAAACTGATCTGACTTGGAGCTCACAGCATCATCTTTGCCACTCGCTGCAGGCTAGGGCGTTCCTGCAAAGCAAGATTTGCTCTCGGGGGAACTGGGGAGCAGAGCCCTTCCTGGCAGCAGGCAGAGATGGGAAGCCGGATCCGTCTCCTGCGAGAGGAACGGTAAATGGCCTCCCTTTCCTTTGTCATTACCTGGCAGCAGCAGCAGCCCTGGCAGAGATGGGTCTGGGAAGCAGCAGGCTGCAGCAACCGGGTGTGGAGCATCTTCGCCTGGGCTGAGCTTGCCCTCTGATGGTAAGCACTGGTAGTGAGAAGAAGCAGGTGTCTCGCAAACCCATCCCCTCCCCTGGGGTCCGRGGGGGTTCCCCATCCCCAGCTGAGCCCCCTGATGCTAATAAAGCATTTCAGAGTGCTGCTGCCATAAAGGTATCCTCAGCTTCTGGGCTGAAGGTTGTCCCAGTGAGGGCAGCTTCTGCAGGCACCCCTTGGCCATGACAGCTCAAGTCATGCCCTGCCACAAGCAGGGCCGGGGGGACAGGGGCTGGCAGAGGGCAAGCAAGGCAGTGCAGGGATGCTGCTGCAGCTCAAAGGGGGCAACAAGGCCACAAAATGCTTTTTTTAAGCCCTAGTTTAAGAAAGGAACCAGGGAACACAAAGGAAAACAAGCAGCTTCTGCCAGCCAGCTACCAGCTTACCCAAATCCAACAGCTGACTCTTTTGGGGGGGATCCTTGCAGCACTAACCCCTGTGATCTGCCATCCACCCAGCTTAGCAAAGAGAAGGCAGGCAGGGGAAGCAGCCAGGGCACAGCCACATCTGCAGTTGCTAATGTCAGGGAGCAGAGGGTTGCCTCATGCAAGGGGACAAGCCAGGAGCCAAGGGTGACCCCAGCACAGCAGGACACTCACCAACAAGGGCACAGCCCCATGGGGCCTGAACACAGCAAGCAGGGCTGGGTGCTGGTAATAGGGTCCATCAACACTCCCAGACACAGCAAAGGAGTTGGAGTCAGGTCCTGGGTCCATCCAGGAGCAGCAGAAAATGGTGCCAGAAGCAGGACTGGAGACCAGCTACCTACAGCATAGGTACCAGGTCCAGCCAGAAAATAGGACTAGTGATAGTAGGACTAGCAATAAGCACCATTGCACTACATCCCAAGCAAGGGGAGAAGCCCAGGCCTGACCTTAAATACAGCTCCTGGGCCAATGGCCAGAGGGTGCGTGGGTGGAGGTCCCAGATGAGGCTGCTCAAGGCAATCAAGGCTTTCTGGTGCCCCCAGGGTCCTGGCAGCTGGCATGATGCTGCATGCAGGGGCAGAGCTTAATCCCCCCCTTTTTTCCTGCCTCTCCCCTATTTCTCTGCTGAAGGTCAGACCCCGGGGCTCATCTCCACAGTGACAGAGCTGTTGGCTCCTTGCTTTTCACAGGAATCTGCTTCCAAAGCGGGCACTAAGCAAGGACCTTGCTTCTGTCCATGTTCATATGGGAGGAGATGTAGAGGATTTGACAGCTGCTAATCTTTCTCCCCTGTTTCAGATTGAAGGAGAAGAAGAGCAGCCATACAAGCATGAAGGTTGCACAGCCAGGAGAGAGTGATACACACACACATGTCTCAGGACTCCAGGGTTGGACCTGGGGAAGAAGAAATGTATATGGGGTAGTAAAAATGAAAGGGAGACCTGTCTGGGTTAGGGTGTCGGGAGTGTAGATCGGTGGGTGAGGGCCAGGGGTGGTGAGGACTTTAGGTGCTGAGATTTGTGCGTAGTCCCTTACATCCAGCCTGGGCATCGCACTGTCTTTCCCTGTCCACGTGTGCAGGGAGGGATGAGAGCAGGCACAACTTTATGTCTTTTTTAATCATGGAAGATCCATATGGGTTGAACCTGGCTGGTGAGCAACAAGACAGCATCACAGCGGGTCGTCCTGGGCTGCAGGTGACAGAGGTGATGCAGAAGAGCAGAGCCCACTCTAGCCGGGCAAAGCAGCAAGAAGAGGGCAGGAGTGGTACGTATCTGTCAGGGAGAGCAGCTCGAACGCAGGCAGACGTGTGTATGGATCTTTGGGTTGGTTCAGGCAGCAACAGGGATCCCAAGATGGGATCCCAAACTTTTAATTGCCAACTCCAAAAGCCTTAGGATAATTTTCTCACCAGATAACCAGCAGAGACATCATTTTACTTCCTACTTGAAGGAGGAGATGCACCAGACGTTTCCTTGTGCCCAGCATGGGTTTGATTTGGGCAACGAAGTATAGCACATGGGCTAGATGGAAAAGYTCACTTGTGCAGGCAGAGTTCATGTCTGGCAGAGGCAACAGGGCAGCGTGAAATTTCCCAGGCTGGAAACCATCAGTAGGTCAGTGGATCATGCCCTGAAATGCCCTCGTTGGTAGCTGCCTTCCGTAGAAGGGTAAATTTTTCAAAACCCATTGGTCTGCACCAGGAGAATCAACCCCAATGAACGAAAGTGGACTGGAAAATATTCAGGCTAGTCAACCCTAATACGGTCATTCGACAGGCTTGAAAATACTGAGATTTGAAATAGATTTCTCTATATGTGTTTCACTTGCTGATTTTTTGAAATCTTACACCTCACTTTTCCTGGTCTGCCCCTATAACCACATGGGCCAGACACACACTTCCCTAAAAACGCCGCAGAGCAACGTAGCTCAGGCAAACACCAGATCTAGGCAGCCGGGGCTACAAGAAAACATCAACTCTTGCAAGCCATGCAGTAAATCCTAAAAGGTGGCAACACTAAAGACAAATGACTTTTGCCATCTATAACATAATGGAGGGAGTTCACAGGAGATAGCAGCACATGCTAATGCTCAAAAAAACCAATTGCAAGCCACTAAATAGACCTGTACCATACTATAAGGGCACATAAACTACATCAGTGTCAATCATGTTTTGCGGGAAAGAAATCACTCTGGATAGATGCAAACTTAATCTTTATTAGAATGATTAGTACAGTTACAAAAGGAATGAATTTGATCATGGATGTATTTAGGCATGGCATATTAGCCAAGTGGGAGCAATAGCAGGGGCTGAGTTTAGCCAGATTTGGGAGGTGTCGATGGGAGCAGGCACACCGGGTAAGGAACGGCTGAGCCTCGCCACTGCACTGCGTGAGAACCAGCGAGCTTTGGCAGTTTTGCAGCGTCCTGAGACAGACCTGGGGTTGCACAAACCGAGGGTGGGCCAAGCCTGTGTGATAGAGAAACTGTCTCTAGCCCTGCTTATGCCGAGCAGACGGTTTAGTTAATATTTGCCTAGAAAGCCCACTCTTTGAATACAAGGTCAAAGACTCTCAGAGCGAAAGGACGTGCCATAAGGGACCCTTCACTCTACCCTCGGGCACGTGCATTACAGTGTGGTGTTTAATAACAAGGTGGTATCTATTTTTTTTCCCCTGTAAAGGGAATTTCATAATTCTGAGCAGTGAATCAGGTATTTCTGCTTGTGTAGGTCAGAAATGAATTCAGGCTCCTCTGTAGCTTTGCTTCAGCACACACACATTGAAACGGCAGTTGCACGTGCATTTCTTTTCGGGTCTCTGTAGCGCCTGGAAACTTCGGAGACAGTATTTCAGCATTACAGAAGAATCACCAAATGATTTTAACCTCATTTTAGTTCAATCAAGTCAAATGCCTCTTCAGAAGACCTGAATGATGTAGTTTGCAGTGTAAAGATGACACTTCTCCCAGATACCCCCTTTATTTTTGCTTTAAAGGATAAGAGCTTTTTAAATACAGCAGTAAATGTTAATATTTTATTTTGCTGATTATTCATTTCTGAAAAAGGTTAAACCACTTCTGCTCAAAATCTCTACACCAACTTGGAGTTAGGCTGAGGCTGATGCATAAAATTCTATCTGGGAGTGGCAAAGGTGTTGTTATAAAGCATTGAAAAAATCCTTTTTTTAATAACGGTGTATAATCCTAACTATAACAGATGTTGCTAAGCATCCTCCCTCCCAGCACTACTTGCTTCTGCACTATTGAACTAGAAAAGAAATTAAAAAGAAAAAACCAACAAACCAACCAAGCTGGTCCCCCACAGTTCCTGCAGTACCCATATCCCAAGCAGCTCAAGTTAACCTAAATGGTATGTTTTAACAACTAAATCTTCTTTCACAGTCAAGTTTCAGGAGATGACCAGACACATACCTGAGTTGCTATAAAAGCAATTCATTCCTACCCCTCTGCCAAAACACGGTCATTAAGTGCATCGTGCCCCTTCCTTGGGGGCTCTCCCCTGCGCAGGCACCAAGCGGGTACCACTGCCCTGTGGAGGAGATGTCTGCTGTGGGCAGGAGTGCTGAGCTCTCTCTTCCCCAGGTGCCGCTGCCTTCTGAGCATGCCTTCCAGATCCCCACGTCTCTCTGTCTGTCTGCAGGAATTGGAATTCAGAGAGATGTGTCCAGGTTTCTTCCAGTAAACTGGGGAGGGAGTGTACTTGATGGGTAGCAACTGGGTCTCCTGGATAGCTTTGCTGCAGGTTAGCTTTAGGAGAAGTTGCTGACAGCCTAATTTTCGGATTCATGGAGCATTAAGAGCTCCCATTGACTCTGTAACCAGGTGATGAATCTGTCTATGCTTCATTTTTCTCAGCTATAAAATGGGAGAAATGGCATTTCTGTCACTGGCTAGCTGGGAGGTTAATGCAATGATTATTAATAAAGCTCTCTAATGACCTCTGGAGGAGCAATTCCCAAGCCAGGGTGGCAGTTCCTAGCAGGGGTTGCTGCACTCCTGAACGGACTAACGGATGCAGTGGAAATTAGGTGGCAGCAACAGGCTCTGAAACAGAAGCAGAAGTAATTTTCCTAATGAGTCACCAGCAGTCAGGAGCAGAGCCCAGGAGGTGACTGTCACTTCCCCCAAACATCTGTCCCACACGTTGCTCTGTGTGGAAGAAGTCGCAGTTTCCCTGCATGGTGATCCATGCAGAGCGTCCTTAATGACTTCTGCGGCTGTGCTACCAGTGGGCATCACAGCTGCAACCGCCTGTTGCACAGGTAAATGGAGCTGCAGTCATAAAAGTCACAAACTTGGGGCTTATAATAAGTAGGATTTATGTACCCAGAAGAGCAGAACCTATATTGCTATTAAGGTTCATTCATCTATAGCCAGTACTTGTCTGCTCCTTCCTTTAATGTCAGGGTTAGTGCGTCATCCCTCCTCGCACAGGATCAGAACTGGTACTTCGCTGTTCGGGACACGGTCAGTGAGCGGCTTCAGAGGCTGGAAAATRTAGAAAAGTAAGAGCAGATTCCTACAGCCAGTCTTCCAAAATAATGAAATACCAGTTTCATTACCAGTTTCATTGTATAAAGTAATCACTAAGGGCTGTAGCTGGAGACAACTTATCCCAGAGTAACTGATTCGTTTTCAGCCTAGGTTTCAGGCCAGTCAGGAACAGGTTGTGTTTACTGATTTGGTAGGAGGTGCTTGCCTTGCTGTGCTCCACACACCTTCAAAGGCAGAGAGGCATAATACCTCCTTTAAGAGAAGATACAAGGGTAATACCCAGATTAAGCGAGGAAACACAGGCAATCCTTTGGGGGCAGGTTTGAACCTGAACAGGACCCTAGGAAGAGCGTGCTACACGAGGATGCAGACGTCCCCATGCCAGGACTCTCCCCTCTGTCCTGAACCCAGCATGAGTTGTGCTTCAATACGGGATCCCAGTCCCAAGGCGGTGCAAGCATCTGGCACGCTGCTGGCTGGAGGAGACAGAGAAAAACCTCTTACAGCTGATCTATCGTGTTTCACTCTTGTACCCCTGCCACTGAGTCTAATAACAGCATTGTCGATACTTGCACTGTAGCAAATTAATTCTTAGAGCTCATTTCGTGCTCACAGGGACTGGAAGATAACTGACACACCATTGCTCCAGCTGTGGTGAACTTTTAAAACCGGGAGACTTTATCCATGTCCTTTATCCCGGTAGAATGCACAGATATCTCCGGGAAGTAGCACCTAATCTTCCCTCAGGCTGCATACATTGATCTTGGAACTGGTAATGCAAGGTAACCCCAGGAAAGAAATGTCTCCAGAAGCCAGAGGCTGTTCAGTATTCATCAGGGAAGTGAAGAGGTCTTTGCTTCGAGGGCCTCTGAGAGCTTGTAATGATATCCTAAAGCTCAGGTATTAGGGAGTTGGTCCTTCGATGCTGAAGGTGCTGGGTGCCACACTCACTGCCAGGCCTGCAGGTAGAGGTGTTGTCGTGAAGGCCAGTTACATCCAGGCATAAGCGGGCATATATTTGATCTTTAATAGATTTTACCTGCGTCATTTTTCCTCCCTGGAGCACAGTCAGCAATGGCATCAAAGAATAGCAAGACTTTTCAAGGATTAGCCAGTATTTCAGTGCGCATGAAGCACGTAAATGTGCTATTGCTAATACTACTGCTTACTACTACTTTGTTCTTCCCTTGGAAACCTAAAAGTCCCTTGCAGACACTCATCCATAAAGCTTTTGGTCCCTCTGGAAGACAAGGAAATGATGCTTTCCTTTCTCTTAGCAAAAGGAAATACGATGCACAGAGACATCAACAGTCAGGCTCAAAGAAAGGTATTTAGGCACTTCTCTTTTGCTCCCACTGAAATCAGGGGGAATCAATGTGTTTCAATCTCTTTATGGAGTTAGTCCTCCGGCCTGCCAGTCAGAAGGCTATTTATAGAAAGCAGGTGAACGCAATGGCTAAAAAAAAAACCCAAAACAAAACACCAAAAAGAACTCCCAAAACTATAAAAAGGAAACTTTTAATAACAGCAACAAGGAGTTAAATCATGGGAGTGACTATAATGGCAGATGTCAGCTTGTAAAGGTAAGTCTACTGACCTGGATCTCAAAGAGAAGCTGCCTTTGAATTTCCTGGCTTGCACGGATCCACTGATGCACGTTTACACACTAACATTCCTCAGAGAGACAGTTTGGGTTTTGTTGACTGTCTTGGGGATTTTTTTCAACATTAGGGTTAAATACACAGAGGCAAATACCCAATGGTATTCAAACACAGTTGAGAGGGGAGGTCAGGAGGAGCACTCCACAGCTCTCCACGTGCAGCAGCATCTCCGGAGTAAATCAAGAGCTGTGTTTCGCTGCGCTCCCTTTGGGACATTTGTGATCCAGCGTCCCTGCCACCCTGCTGCATGCCAGAGAGGTCTCCTGACCAACACTGCCTACCTGAAGCCACCTTTTTTTCTCTCAGACCAGTTTTACCAGCTCTCATACTGGTTTTGCAGCCCACTGAAGGCTCACTGTGCTGTCTGTACTGGGAGGAGTGCTGCAGAGCTGATCTCTTTGGGCGTTTTCCCATACCTGGGTTTAGGATTACCGTCCTCAGGGAATGCCCTAGAGTTTCACCAGCTGCCTCTTTAACCCTGGACAGGTAAAGCTGACTGCAGACARTACAGTTACTGCGCAAAGCAGGCAATACATGTCTGTAAGTTGTTGGAAGAGAAATGAAAGGAAACAACAGGTATCTCTCTGCAGTACTTCTGGCCAAGCTGAGAAGTTGGCAAGTGCTGTGTTTCATGAACCCTTCAGTTTGGCTTGCAAAAGTCTGGGTCTGGGGGCAACATTTCCCTTAACAACCAAAACATCTTTGAGGTGTCATTCATTAATATTTTATACATTAACTTTTGCAGAAAGCAGTCTGCCCTTGCTTCCGTAAAACCGTGGGCTACTGTAGGGAAACAGGAACACCCTGTGGGCCTGGTTAGTGGGATTCCCACCTGCCCAGGCAGCGAAGAGAGCTGGCTCAAGCCCGGCAAAATCATTACTGGATGCCTTTCCGTGTCCGGGCTGGACAAGGTGCGATACTCAGGGTAAAGCTCAGCAGGCGTAGAGCTGCTCTTCGGGGTACACATCTAAGGTGATAACCGCAGGTGAGAGCACCCTCTGAGACACCGATCGGTCCTGCCCCTTCATGGGACCCCCTCTGTGGCGCTGAGGGGTCGGCCGGCCAGGGATGGTCTCTGAGGAAGAGCGTGGCAGCCTTCCTCCTCAGCGCTGCCGCACTCTCTGATGGAGACGTGGTGTCAGGGGAGGAATGCCTCCTTGCTTACGGCAAGAGCTKGCTTTGCCCCGCCTGGCCTTCACCGGGGCAGGCAGGGGGGGCGGGCAGGCTGCTGGTCCAYAGCCCGGCTCCCTGTCACACGGCCCCTAACCTGCTGCCGAGCCTCCCGGCGCGGTCGCTCGCCTGGGCTCGGCGGCACCCCGGGGTACCCGGCCTGAGGAGCCGCGCCGCAGCCCCGGGGAGCCGGGGAGCGCAGGGCCGGCGGCGCTGAGGGGAGGAGGCCGGGCCGGGGACCCACCGCCCCGCCCCGGGGGGAGCCCGGCCCCGCCCCGGGCCGCGCATGCGCGGCGGGCTGTCCGCCTGTCAATAAAGCTTGAACAAGCGCCGG
>JAYKAV010000034.1:370685-470497 GCA_035582835.1 Phoebastria nigripes
GGCGGCGGTAGCGGCGCGGGCGGTGGCAGCAGGAAGAGGCCGCTGCTCACCCCGCTCTGCAACGGGCTCATCAATTCCTACGAGGACAAGAGCAACGACTTCGTCTGGTGAGTGCGATATATCGCGATAGCGGTACCCGCTACCCCCTTGAGGGAAGCCGGGGCGCCGCCATGCCGGCGGGAAGCCCGGGGGGTGTAAAGTACCGGCGGGAGGACGGAGCAGCCGGCAGCGGCACCTCAGGGGCTCTCTGAGGGGGAAGAGGCGTTTGTACGACTAGTGCCCCTCGAGGGATTATGGCTTTGGGGTTTTYYYCCCCCCCTCTTTGTGGCTCTCTGTTTGCTTTTTGGCCCTGTGTAGCAGCGTTGCTTTCACCCTCTCTGTTTTTAAGCAAAATCAGGTTATGCCCAGAAGGTTCCTCCTCGGGTACGCTCCGGAGCAGCCTGRCTTATCGGAAAGGACCCGCAACCCGAGGTGTTTCCTCATAACGTGTTGACATCGCAAGCGAATGTCCCATTTTCCTGGGCGGTGTAGCCTCGGCAGGGGCCGGAGGGGCTCTGGCCTCCGGTGGGTGAGGTGGCCCCTCCGGAGCCCTCGCGCTGTCCCGCTCCGACCTCTGGAAGAGGAGCCAGCCGAGGATTCTGTGCTTCTTCAGATGGGGATCTGAGGAGTCTCGTGGTGGTTGATAGATCCAGCAAAGCTGGCGTGGGTTTGCCTCCCTCGCTGGGAAAGGTTGGCTAGTTTGAAACAGCAATAAGGTTTGTGTCAGTCTGGCAACTAAAACCAGATGAGTGGGGAATTTCGGCAATGATGGGATAAAGATTTTTCTTGAAGCTGTTCAGATGCTGTCCTTCTAATGTTCGGCCAAAGCTGCAGCTCGTAGCTGGAAATACACTTTCAGCAGAAGTGGTAGACCAAGGCCCGTTGCAGTGTGTGGCTCGAGAACTGTTGGTAATTTGCAGTTCTAAAGAGAGCCCATTGCTAACGGGTTTCAAACCTCCTAACATGAGGAGTAGGTTTGATTTTTATAGCTGGTTGGATGTACTAAAATGCGAGAACAGAAAGTAAGGGTAAGTGTTAGCATCTGAGAGAGACAAACATTGAGGAGATACTGGAAAGAAGCTTGAGTTGTAGGAAAGTCATGTATCTGAAACAAACAGGAAAAAAAAAGAGGAAGAGAAATGGGGCACAGCTTCCAAGATGACTTTGACAGCTCTGACTTACAGGTGAGGGTTGGATGTTTGGCATCTCCACAGGAGAGGCATTGTCTCAAAAACCTGTGGACTTGATTTTACAGCTTTGTAAACTGTCTAGCAGAGTAGATAGGAAATATCCTTGCTACTGAAGTGAGAACCTGAAGCTGCTAAAAAGTTAGTGGCAGAAAAAACAGTAACTACTTCTTACTACTCATAAGTAATAATAAAAAATTACTGCTTATTACTGTAAGTAGTTGTTTGTTCAGTAGCAGAATTGGGATGAGAGCACAGCTGTAATCAGCTGATGTCCTCTTCTGGCTGAAGGCTCTAGGCCACGTTAGGTGGATTTAAGGGCACTTGGTGTGGGAGATGGCTCTTGGTCAAGGGGCATAACTTAATTGCGAATGCCCGTGCCCCTCTGTTCCCCTTGCGATTATACTCTGGCAGTAATGGCCTGCAACCATTGCTCCGTGTCCCTTTCTAGTCAGTTGTCATTTCCCGTTTTGTTGTCTCTCATAGAAATGAGGGTGGTTGAAGGGAAATTACACCCATAACAAGTTTGTAGGCCAGTTGAAGTATTTTAAGACGGTTCAAAAAACTGAGTTTCTTGGTTCTTTTTTTTTTTTTTGCAGGTAAGTACTGTGCATGCTTCAAGGAGAAGATGTAATTAGCTGTTTTCTCCTCGTTGAAGAATGCTGCTGGCTGAATAAGTGAGAGGAAAAAATGAACTGAGTAGTAATCAGGGCAAAATGTCTTCTTGTCCCCCTTTTCTTGGTATTTACGAGAGCCACGTTGGGCATATTGAAGTGCAGGTCAGAAGCTTTAAAAGCAGACAATGATT
This sequence comes from Phoebastria nigripes, assembly GCA_035582835.1. Classification (NCBI taxonomy): domain Eukaryota; kingdom Metazoa; phylum Chordata; class Aves; order Procellariiformes; family Diomedeidae; genus Phoebastria; species Phoebastria nigripes. The sequence goes on from JAYKAV010000034.1 coordinate 372,720, forward strand.
ATAGTTAACTTACCTGGGTTCTTCACTGCTGTGTATTTCTGTGGGCTTGTAGGGCTTGTTCTTGCTTATATTAACACTAGCTTCAAATTATAGTATTCCTTTTTTTTTTTGAGTTAGCAATACAGTTATATAGTACAGAAGTAAACTCAACTGGGCAACTCTGGAATTTTGAGCAATGTCCAAGAAGACAGGTGTGTGTGTGAGGGTTTAAATAATTGATTTAAACAAGCTCTGGATATCTCATTCTGAGAAGCAGAAGATTTCCATATAGCCTTTTTTTTTCCATAAGGACGCTTTCAAGATGCTGCAGGGAACATTTGATAATTTTTCTGAACATGGGCTGTGAGTTGCTAGCTGTTAGCTACAGCTGTAAACTCAGTGGTAGATTCTGCCTGTACCAGACTGAAGGTGGGAAAGAGTAAAGAAGCTCGGGTGAGTTTCAAACATCAAGGTGCAAGTGGAAATCCTGTAAATAGTGTTGATGTGTGCAACCTCCCTGCCTGTCTTCTGAAAGTGCTATCTCAGCAACGTGAGGCCCAGGCTTTAACGTAAATGTTGGCATACGTTGCTAGTCTGGGTTGTGAAATGTTTAGCAAGTGTACTCTCAGGAGTTTGCAAGTGTGTACTGTTTGTGGTATGTATCAGCTTCTGCCTGGAAATGTGTAACTCTAGTCAGGAAAGCAAATAGGCCTGACTTACTGGACAACTTTATAAAAAGGGAAACTTTTTGTTTCTCTTAGTGCAGGATGTAGAATTTAAAGGTGGAGTTTGTGCTGCTCCTGCAGCCGGGCCTCTTCCCAGTTGCCTGGAGAGTACCTGAGAGGGAATCATCTAATCAGTGGGTTTTCTCCTGTCCAGCAGTGTAATTGCTTACGGTTTTCCCAGGCCTTACATTAACCCTCCCAATTAGTGGTTGACTAAACCTCTTTAAAACCAGTTACTATCTGCTTTTCTCCCTGCATGGAGGGGATCTTACTGTAGGCTGTCTATTCAGTGGCTACTTCATACCAGTGCTTCTTTCTGAGCTCTGGCATGAATAAGAACGTATGGAAGAGGGGATGTTGCATACTGACCTGGAGAGGTACACCTAACAAACTCAGGTGTGGGAAGGGCTGTGTGCCATGCTTAAAGGTGGACTTGCAGGTTCATGGGTTTTTAAAAGCAGTTCTTTCCTCAGGTGGTTACCTGTTAATGCTAGGCATGGGCTGAGTGTAGTTGTTCACATGTTTGTGATCTGGCAAACCCCTTTACTAAAGAATACTGCAGCTTGACCCTGGAGGTCACAAACTAAAAACACAGCRAGCTGTTTACATACCAGGTACAATGATGGTTTTGTAATCTATTGTTACATTGCAGCTTCATATTGAGTAGATTGTAATGGCAAGTGATCTTTAACCTGGCCACCTTCCAAGTGAAGGACAGAGCCTGCAGCAAGTCCTGCTCTCTGCTTAGACCAAAGAGGAGCAGAATAGGAGGGAGAAACTGTAATGGGTCTTGTTTGCTGCGGAGCAGAAGGAAGTTTGAAACATGTTTGAATTCTATAGTGACCACTTCAGCTAGGTGTTTGGGTAGCAGCAGGGTGACAGTAGCACTCTTGAGAGGTGCCTTGAAAACAGCTGGCAAAACTTAGAGGCATGAACTTGGTTAAAATGATTTTAAAAATACTTGAGGTTTACCCCATAGAGAAAGAATGGTCAACCTTTGCAGTGCTGGATTAAAAAACTGTTTAGTAAATAAGGCATCAGTATCTGGTAAAGAACAGTGACATTTTTGGCTTGCTGAAGTAATTTGCATCCTTTTTACCTGGCTCAGCTCTTATTCTCTATTTGTCTTAAGCAGCAATCTCATGCAGAGAATCCTTGATTTCACCATACCTGTGCTTCTCAGTTTCGGTGTATACTACAAGCCATAGTATGTCTCAAGTCCCCATCACTCCACTACTTTCTTAACCTTCCCTCTGTGTTAGATTAACTTAAAACAACTGGTCCATAGCAACTTTCATGTGTTACAGGCAGCTTGGCTTCAGTAAGTATTAAAAGACATCAATCTTGTTTCCACTTGTAAATCAGTGAGCATTTCGGGGAAAACAGTTCTTAATGGAAACTTCAGGCTCTGTTAACRATGACCCTGGCACTGAATGGCTACGTTTGCTGGCTCTGATTGCTTTTTCTCAACTATTTTGGCTCTTTGTCACTACTTCAATGAAACTGGTATGAAGAAGAATCAGTTTGGGAACAGTGGTCTTGGGTGACTGTTGTGTTAGGACGTAATCTTCATCTTTTTAGCTCTAATTTGTGATGTCCTATTGCAGACAGAGGAGCATTACAGCCTTGTTGATTGCTGCACTTTTTGGAGGCAGGGCATTAGGAGTGTGCTGGAAAAAACACATCTGGCCCTGTGGGGAATAGCAGTTTTTAGYGTGATACAGAGAGTGGGACTGTGTTATACAGCATGACTAGAAGAAGGCAAAGAAGTTAAGCTGTTCTTCACCAGTGGGGAGAAACCAGCCTCAGACACTCATATAACCATAAGTCTTTGACTTTCTTTTTTAAAGGCCAGCTAATAGAATGCAAAGATGCCTAATTCTCCTCTTATTAATCCACCCTTGTTGGCTAAGTTTGGTCATAATCTGTTCTGACTAAACAGTGCCTTGAAACTAAATAACTTCCAACTGGGAAACAGTGACTTGAACTCCTGAAGTTGGTGCTACTCAAGACAAATGACGTGCAGAGAAGTGTCTGTTAGGGTGGAAGAGGGACAGGTGCACGTTAATTATTTTGGAGGCTTCTTTTGAGGAACAGAATTGGTGGCTCAGTTGGTTCAGAGAGTGGCATTCTGGTTTGATTCGTTTGCCTTTATATTGTGTTTATACAGGTGATTTGGTGGAATATTTAAGACAACCTGATTTGTATGTGAGGTTGGACAAACCTTTCACGGCATACGTGTTTTCCAGTTTGGTCATTCGGAGCAGGTTTGCACTGGCAAGGGCCACAGCTTCCCCTCTATGGGCTTAAAAAATAAGTGTTTATTTAAGAGGTGTTTCTTCCTTCCTATTTTTAAATGCCTAATGGGGTAACAAATGTTAGTATCCTCTAAAATGGATGACAGAAAGGGGGAATGATTGCTGTGGAGTGCTAACAAGGGGAGAAATGGAGGTGCTCCCCTCCCCTGCTCAGCCAAGCATTGCTTATTTCAGTCTAAGATCTGGGGTTTTGATCTTGGATTCAAAGAGATTTGTGCTTTTCAAAAGTTGTTAGCRGTTTATTAACAGCTCATTCTGTGGGAACTGCCTTGTTGGCAGAAGGTGGGAGGAGGTTGTTTCTGAAGAAATGCTGGTGAAAACTTCTCTGAACTGAATTGGTGTGGACTTGTGGGAGTGAGAGGAGAGCATTTGGATCTCTCTAACGGCTGGAAAGCAAGGTGAAGCTTGTGACACAGCTGATACACGTGTTACGTGCGGAATTGTGACATTGCTGTCCACAGCATCTCAATGGATAGCTGGCCAAGACCTAAAGATGAGTATGTATGGGACAGCGTATCTTGCCAGCTATCAGGGATAGCAGCCATAGAAGTGACTGGAAGTGAGATGCATCTCCTCTGCTTTCATTTGTGTTTCATTTTCCTTTCAGACATGTCACAGCCACTTGATGATGAGACATTTCTTCCACTACTCATCTCACTGAATTCCTATGTCTCCTGTCTTGCTCAGGTTCCTGTGGAGCGCTGTTTGCTTGTACATCCTTCTTTTCAGCTCCCTGCTTGGTCCTTGGTGATCCCTCCCGGAGAGCTGKCTGCGCTTTGGTCACTAACTAGTCTTGGAGAAAACTAAAGCCCTTGTTTCCATTTGCATTCCTCTGTCTGTCTTATGAACAGTCCCATATTCTACCTTTCCTGTCTTATCCTTGACTTTGTAACGCMGTGCTTGACTGTTGGTTCCTTCTTTCGGTTGCACTGTACCTTCATCGTGCTCTTCAGCAGCCAGCCTGCTCCCTGGCAGTGCTCTCCAGGCACACCCCCTCGTTGGCACCTTTTTTCTCCTCCTGCTTATTAATTCTTGTTCTCATGACATCATTACTATTTCTGTCCTGCTCTGCCTCTTTGCATGATTTTTTTTTTTTTAATTATAGATAGCTATGGGCTGAAAAAAGGAAGGATAAACTAATTTTGGTGTCATTTATAAATACCTTATGTCTGTTCATGTGAAAAACAGTTTTTTTACATTCTGTTGGAGACCTAGTACAGATGGTTAGGAGGTTCTTCTGCAGCCTTGCTTGTTGAAGGTACTCTGGCTTTGGGTGGTTTGCAACTGTTGAAAGCTTCAAAAGTGAACACTTACCTGGTTTCTAATTGTAGCAAACTGCAGTATCATTCTGAGTTCAAAGAACTGTTGATTGCCCTTTTGATCTTTATACTGCCTGGTTGCTGTTGCACTTGTGTGTCCTCTTTCATTTTACAAATAGAAAGTATTACCTAAGCATGATTAGGTGGCTGCTCTGAATTAATAGTACTTTCCTTCCTTTTTCAACATAAAAGACATCATTGTGATTTTTTTTTTCTGTGTTGTTTTGTTTTCAGCCCCATCTGTTTTGATATGATTGAAGAAGCCTACATGACGAAATGTGGACACAGCTTCTGGTAAGATTTTTTTGTATTGCGCAAAATGTCCATCTCTTACAGTGTGTGAGGACTGACGTTGCTGTGAATCCCTTTCCTTCTGAGTTTTTGTTACTTTTCTGTCTTCTGTCCCTGCACTGAAGAAAGAGGTTGAAATAAAATTTTAAAAGATGGGTGCCAGTTAGATTAAAAGAAGTCATCTCGGTGTTTAAAACAAAAAAATGTTGTGCCACCATATTTACTCTGTAAAGAAATAAAATGGTCATAAACTGCTGGCAGCAGTACCCAGAGTCAGAACAGTTTGTCAACTTATCTCTATTGGAAATGGAAGGTGTCTGATACCACCTGAAGCAGTGGGCCCCACCTCTGTAGAGGTCATGTTGGTGTTGGGAGGTCCTCCTTGCCTTTGTGCAAGACCGTATACAGTTTGAAGTGGCTTGCACGTTGTCTGTTGCAATTCTCTTAAACTTTTTAAGAGAGGATATGCTTCAGGTTTGTTTCTGTTATATTGAATTGGCCCAAGGTCCACTTATTTTTCAGTGTGTTATCTCTGGCTGTCATGAGGAGCAAATGTTTCACGGAGCAGTACAAGAACCCTCCAGGGGCAGGTGTGGAACTAGCTGCTGCTCCTGCTCTCAACTAGGGATTGAAATAAATGTTGAACCATGATGTTTGTCCCATGTACATTATACTCTTACAGTGTCTGTTAAATAGAAATAAATCGCCTACCTTTTACAAGAAGTAATATTTTAGTAGCATGAAGCACTTCTTCAAGCAGCAGATTCAGTTAACTTTCAGAAATGTTTTGACCTGCAACAGGTAAGATAACAGCTGATTTTGTGCCCTCTATGGTAACACTTTATCTCTGTGATCTGTAACTTTTTTAAAAGTCCAAGTTGAGAAGCATTCAAATATCTTTATTTAGAAAGAACAGAGCAATGTTGTCACGTGATGTCTTTACCAGCAGTCAACATGAAGCTAGGTTCTTAGTGAGATGCTTAAACTTGATGCTAAAGTGCATCTTGTAGTTACTCTGTCCCTCAAATAGCTAACAGTTCAACAGGGAGCACCTCTGAAGTCACTTCTGGTGAGAACAACAGCCAGGGGGTGGGGGGAAATGCGAGAAGTTGGTGAAGGTGTTTCTTCTGTGCTCAATTACCCRAAATGCGCAATAGCTTTTAATGTTGCTTGATAAGTATTTGGCTAATCTAGAAGAGTTGCTTCTGAGTAATGCAGTCTGTTTGTTAGCTCTACCTGTGGAAGAGGGACATAAATTCGAGGTGGAAGTGTGGCTGAAGTATCCACGTTGCCACAATCCTCAGGGAAATAAGAGTGAAGTACTTAAATACCTTTTGTAATCCYTGCCAAGAAACTTTGCTGTCTTTCTGCTGTAGCACGCTCTGAGTTAACATTGGAACGTTTCGACTCCACTGTAGGATCTTGGCAATGCAGCTGTTAGCTGGCAACACAGAGTACACATTATCTAAGGTTGATATTATTTACCTTGTGCTTATGTTTTGTTCCTTCATGTTTGCTCACTTGTTTTGTTTCTTGTTTTTTATGTTTTTAAACAGCTATAAATGTATTCACCAGAGCTTGGAGGACAATAACAGGTGTCCCAAATGCAACTATGTTGTGGACAACATAGATCATCTTTATCCCAACTTCTTAGGTGAGCTCTAGGCTTGCTTGCATGAGAAACATCTTGGTTGTTAAGGAAGGCAGGCACTTGTAAATTCGTCCTGTAAATGACCAGCTTCTGGATATTGAAAATAAAATCCAAACATCAGTCCTTTGGTCAACTGTGGTTTTTATAAAAAAAGTGGTTAGTAGTATAAATCGTTAATACTCCACTGCCTCCAGCAGTTCTGTATGCCGAGTTACAGTAGTGAGACTGACTTGCTGCTGTTTGCATACTAAGAAAAGCAAAACAAAGATGTTTTTCTGATGGCTAGAGATTTGAATCTATTTACTTTTGTTTTCTTGCACTGTTGTCTGTCTAATAATCAAGAACATGCCCTGTTTACAAAGCATGGATGCTGAAGGGGCAGGAGGCTGAATTACATATTGTACTATTTTGGCTACTGTAGTGAGGTCCATGTGATGTATGTATGTGTAAATTAGATACAGAGAAAATATTCATACACATACCTATACACAATCCTAACTGATTGCTTCTTAAACGGAGGAAGGAAATGTTCCTAACTGGAAATAGAGTTTAAAACTTTGTTATGGGGAGAAAAGATCAAAGGAAACACGTTGCAGTGTGAAATATCAAAATTAAATCAAATCTTGATTTCATGTGCTGGGATATGCCTTTAATAGTAAATAGATTAAAAGCCACAGTAGCCAAGGAATGCTTCAGAAAGGGGCATCCTGATTTAGACCCAAGCATGTTGTGCCAGAGGTGGTGCTGAGGCAGGTCTTGGAGGATGTGTTAGTCCATAGAGCGTTGCTTCCATACACCTACATTCAGGGGTTCCAGATCTGTATTGGGGGGGAAAAAAGAGACGTGAGGAGGGGGAAGAGCTTGTATATGTGTGTGCAAAGGGTTGAGGTTCTCTTTCTCTCTTTGCACCATTTACTAAATTGGTGTGAAATAAAACTGTAGCAAAAATATATATTTAAAAATGCACATAGCCATTAAAGGAAAAAGTTGTTCTATCCAGCTGCGCTTGTTTTCGGCCTGTAGTAAATCAGTTAATGTCTTATCTCCTTCATACTCTTCTGTGATATACTTCTGCCTTGGAGTTGAAAAACTTTGTCAAAGAACCATGGGTGCTTAGAAAAAGGAACTGAAGCAATTTGGGGGATGTGTAGGCATTGTATTTGTTGGTGATTTTTTTTAAAAATCTTTATATACTTTACAAAAAAAAATCAAGGAATAAATTGGTGAGAAAAAATGGAGACATCTTCTACTCTTTTAATTACTGATAAAATTACTGTGGAATTGATAACTAAAGTAAAAATATTGAGGTAGAATTTTTCATACTTTTTTGTGAACTTTAAATCCAACTCTGACATCCTATTTATTTATGGTTTTAGTCAATGAACTTATTCTTAAACAGAAGCAAAGATCTGAGGAGAAAAGACTCAAACTGGACCATTCAGTGAGTAGCACCGTATGTTCCAACTTTTTTACTTCATATTTATTTAATGGATCTGTACAGCAATTGTCATTATGTGGCTTAATTTAGAAGAAATTATACTGTTGAGCTGATGCTTTAACTTGCTATATGTGGGAATAATACCAAGATCAGTGGCACTAGATCCCTTCAACCTTGTTAACTCTCATCCCTCCTGCCAGCAATATACATGTAGAGGCAAGCTGTGTTAGCATAGCTAAGTGTCATATGATGTATTGAGTATAACCTGGGAAACTACCCATGGAAGCACACTTGTTTCAAGGTAATAATTTTCATTCAGTGTTGGAAATTACAGCTACAATGAGAGTAATGGATGATTAGAAGTGCCACAGGCTTGTCTGATCACGTGTGAGAAGCTGTGTTCTAAAGGGAAATTGGAGGAAGGCTAATACCAACCACAAGAGGGAGAAGGATGCGTTCAGAGTACTGGTGTTCTGGCTCTGATCCCAGATAAAACTGCCTGGATATCTTCTAGACTTGCTTCATGTCACAGAATCAGAGCATGATCTGTGTTCTCAGTTCATGAAAACCCCTGTACAGCAGCAGTGGATGCTCCTTGTACATTAAGATCAAAAAGAATATATGACATTAACCAGGAAACTTGCATATTTGTCTGGCTATGTCTGGCTTGCTTCCTTGGCTTCTGTAATTCATAAATAAGGTTGCAAAGTAATATTAAAAATCATGGAGCCCCTGTTTTTGTTACTTAAAAAAACCCTCTGTTGAATTGTTATTAATTCAGGGGCTGCGCTGCAGAAACTGGTGCTTTCAGCAGTTTCATGCTTTAGAAAAGAGCATGCTTTAAGGATTCATTGGTTTACTCACAGTAAGTTTTTATATTCAATATAAAATATGCATAAACCATATCTGGTTTAAAGTGCACACAGTTGACCTGAAGGCATGTATGTTAACTTCTTGGAAATTGGTTCTACTCCTTCTCATAATGCACCTTTAAAAACTATGCCTGTAGATGCATCTATGTTAGATAACTACCAGAAAGTGGAAATCTACCATGACTTCATGCCCAAAACAGTTTTGTGTCTATCTTTTGGCAGCAAATGAAAAATACCAACATCTCTAAAAAGAGAAACCTTGCTGTTGTACCAGCTCCTTAATGCGCCTGTTCTCCTCTTGTATTACTTTTGGTATTAAGAGAAGTCATTCAAGACACGTTGCAGCAAATGCACTGTTTCTTGGTCGTGGATTTGTCTCGTGAAGAAATCACGTTAAGGCATCTTGGAAGCTTTCTGAGTAGTTTAGCAGTAGTACATTTAACTAGTACCTTAGTATGTTAAAGTTTGTCTCAAATCTTGTTGACTTGCTTCAAAATTATATTTTTTTCCAGTTGTTCCAGACTGAGGTTTTGCCTGTGTGGTTTCCATAGGTACTGTTGAGAGTTGTGTGAAAATTAAGTAGTTGTGTGTTCTATATGGATGTCATATATTTTATTTTTCTTAATCTAGCCAATACAAATAGGCTACAACCTCTTAGAAAATGTCTGGTTTAGACTGGATGGCATTTCTAGTTCTTGCAAATTTAAATATCTTGATCTAGTGTCATAGCTTTTATAGGGCAGGATTTTTTAATCCAGCTTTGTTTTTTAGAAGGCCTAAAGACCTTTCAGCTGCTCCTGTTGGTTCCTGAGGCTTTTTAATAGGTTAATGCTAATATAGCCTTACATTACTCAGGTTTTCCTGTGCTAAAAGATACTTTTTTTTTTTTTTTAYTTTTTACTGACAATGAGAAAAGCAAACAGCCTGTAGGGAAGAATGGGYGGCATGGTAGCATGCTGTCTCTCTGTGCAGTCCTCAGCTCTAACAGGTTGAGTGAGAAGATCACCCTGATGAGCTCCATCTTCTTTCCTGCTCTCACATTTCCCGTGAAAATACTCTTAAGAGGAGTAGTGTGGGAGGTGACAATAGGAAAAAAAAAGCTGATACTACCTTCTTCCATTTGAATTTAGCATGAGGGCTTTACCTATTACTTGGTTAAAAAAATTAAAAGGTATTGCTACTTAACAGTATTTCAGATAGATGTAATCCAACTAAGCTTGGATAAACATGTGGTTTTTTCTTTCTCCCCTTAGAAATATGTTCTCAGAAACTAGGGCACAAATCAGATAAAATTGCAGCTGTGCAATAATCTCTTCCTAGCAGCAGCAGCTATGCTCTCATAAAGCGCAAATATCTTCCACATAAGATAAGCAGATACACAGTAGGACAGAAGAGCTATATCCTGTACATGTGGGAGAATTGGGAATTCCGATTCCTGAAAATTGTTTTGAAACTTTTACAAAGGGATGAAATATTGCAGTGTTGCTTTTAATATCTGTTGCTGGATATAGCCCTGGATGGCTTCAACTCACTGTCTCTCCAACATCTCTTGTTCTCTTTCTAGAATGGCCATAGGTGGCAGATAATTCAAGATTTGTTGGGAACTGATCAAGACAATCTTGACTTGGCCAATGTCAATCTGATGCTGGAGCTGCTGGTGCAAAAGAAGAAGCAGTTGGAAGCAGTAAGAAGTTTTTCTTGTCTTACTTAAATGAACACCGTTGTCTAGTTAGCAGTTTTTTCTTTTCATGCTTTTATCATCTTGAAGTAAGATTCTATTGCTGAATTGATTGCTCAGAATTTTGTCTTGCATTTTGGTGTTGAAGGGTTGGCCATCTCACTGACCTTTGTTGTAGCAAACCAGCATTTCAACTGTGATGCCCATGACATGCTTATAGTGTTGCTGCTGGTAGGGTTGTATAAACAAGCAGGGAAAATGGAAAACGATAAGAGAAAGTGGCTAGGAGAACAGAGAAATGCATATGAGGATGTTTGCTAATTGACTGTTGCACAAGTAAGTATCAGATCTTTCTTGGTAATAAGCATGAAGAAGGCCAAAGTAGAGGTTAAGGAATGAACTCAATGAACATGTGAGAAAGATCACACGTTTTAGTTTTTATTGGAACTGATAGAACCTGAATGACTCCCATCCCTGAAGACTTTTTTTAGCATTTAATGCTTGAAAGAAAAGTTCAGATGTCTTGTTTATGAGGTTGGTTTGAAGATTTATACAATATGAAGCAAGCTGTTCCTATGATTTAACTGAAATGTAGTTGGTTTGGGATAGTTCTCATGTATTTGGCCATTCCATGCTGTTGGTCTCAAGTGACCATTTTCCATTTATGAGAGCCAGACCTTCTAAATTAAACTGGATTGCAAAATTTGGCCTAGTGAACTTTGGGTAGGAGGGAGGATTTCGATGGTGCTTTAAAACAGGTGAGGAAAATTTGTATTGGGAGTGCTTATCTTATTCACTCTTGCAGAATCAATATTTACACAACTTATGGTTCTGATGGAAGGAAAGACTACTGACTACTAGCAAAACTGTTACTTTACCTTATTGCCTTATTGCATGGGGACTTGTATGTAACTTTTTTTTATTGTGGTTCAGTGAAGATATGGTGGGAGTATGGTTTCTAACTTCAGAGTAAAACCTCTCTCTTTCTCAAGTGACAAATCTGAAACGAAGGCACAGGAATAAGCGTATGGGTACTTCTGAGCAGGAATATCTTTTAAGGATATTAAGCCTTAAAAAACGAACAAACAAAMCAAACAAACAAAAAAACACCAAACAAAAAAAAACCCCAAAAATCCACCTACACCTGACACTTAAAGAAYGATTTAAAAACAGTTTTCCTTTCTAGTTTTACTTGCTTCACTTTCATTATCGTCACAGGGTGGAGAGGAAGAAAATAGTCTCAGAAAAGTAGTAGTCTTGCATCCTAATCTCTTTACTTTTCCTGTCCCATCTGCCTTTAATGGATTCTGCGTGCTCATATGTCTTGATCCTTTTTGAGTGTATGTTCACAGTCCTAATAAATATTTCGGTAGGTTGCGAAAATAAGTCTCAGAATGCTGGGATAGGGTTAGGGCTATATTAATGCTGGAATATAGGTTTTATTTTTCTTTCCTCTTGTGCTTCTCTTATCTTGCCCTGTCAAGTTTTTGGCCAATTTGGGTGAAAATATTAAGCTGATGGTTGAGGTAAATGACCTGTTATGGAAAGATTGGAAAGGGGTGTTTTAGTTTCATCAGTGACTTTATTGTTGTCTTCCACTCTGGAGAAATCTTCAGCAGTAATCTCTTTACATAAACACAAATGTTAATTTTGGGGAGAGGTGTTTTTTATATAAAAATGTCATGCTGTAGAATGTTAATCGTGAGGGGGATGCTAATGATCTTCCAGGGTAAAAGAGACTGTGAGGAACCTGTATTCCAAAAACAATTTCAGATGCAGTAGCCAAAAAAACGGAAAAGCATTTCAACTTACTTGTAAGTCTTCAGTAACGCACAAACAAGAACTGTTACAACGATTTGTGCCTTCATGTAAAAACTTGTCATGAGCCAAACAAAACCTTAAAACCTGTGAGGCGAAGTAAAACTACCATTCTTAAAACTGCCTTAAGGTATTTTCTGTTCCTCACCTCTAAATGAAAGCTGTTTCTGTGCTAAGTGTGGATTTCTGTGTATAAAATGAATGTTTGTTTCTCTTAATGTATATGGAAGAGTTACACTTCCTTATTTACTGTGTTACAGGAGTCCCATGCTGCCCAATTGCAGATCCTTATGGAATTTCTCAAAGTTGCCAGGAGAAACAAACGAGAGGTAACTTGCTTTGTGTTTCAGTGGGTGAGGTGTTGTCTGCTGCTTTCTACCAGTTCATTTCTATTTAAGTGATGTGTTAGCCTGGCATTGTCTCTGCAAAGAAAAAGGCAAAGTGTGTTTGGGGAAATCTCAGGCAGAGGACATGTGGGTTTCAAGGAAAAATTAATCTCTTTACATGTGACAGCTTCAATTTTAAATCGCTTGCCTTTTTGTCTCACACTGGTGAAGCATGTGGGAAGAAGGGAGTTTGAGGATAGAGATTCCTCACTGTAAATTTACATCAAATTCTTGAAACAAGATTTTTCTGTGATGGGAAAACTGAAGGATGGGGAAGCAGTGAAATTGTCACTCAAATTTTTTCTTTTAGTGTATCAAATGCCATGACTAATGCTATGTTATAAAAGAATGAATATTCTCTGCTCTTTCCTTATTTGTGTCAAAATGAGTGTCTCAAGGAATGAGAGAGGGTTCCATAATCACATACACGGTCTTTCATGGTTTGGGACTTATCATTTATAATGTCATGCAATGCATAAACCCTAGTATCAGAAATATCCCAGAAACTTAGAAAAATAATCATGAAAACAGCTAAAGGACAAGCTTTCTTGGAGGTCATGGTTTTTGATGAAAGATGGGAAGAACATAAGACCCAACAGTGTGACTAAGGTCAAACTTGAACCATGTAAAGGTGATGTGTGTAAGAAGCCTTGCCCAGAATGGATTGAGGGTCTGGTTATGGAGTCATCCCAAAGCAAGTTGTTTGGAGTCTGTCCACCAACAGATATCCGTGGCCTTCTGACCAGAACCAACAGGGGTAACGGAAAGGAACTAACCAAAGGCGAAAATTGAGTCCAAGATAAAGTTGCATTTGTAGAGTATGAGACCTACTAGGCTAGGCATAGTATCCTGTGAGAAGTGGTGAAAATATTGTTTATTAGGATACCTGAATGTCAAAGGAAAATGTGAGAGCCAAGATATTCTCTAGTGTACTAGACATATCAGTGAAGACAAAATGGCATGCTTCCACTTCTGATTCTGTTTAGTATGAAGCATACTACTTATTTGATCCTTCAGGGTTGGAGAAATACATATTACTATTATTTTTTGCTTAAAGAGTAAAGGTACAAGCATTGCTCAAAACCATTGAGGTATCTTCTAGCTTTCATTTTTTGAATGCTGGTAGAAGTTATTTTATAGCGACTTAGTCTACAAACGCTTCTCAAATCTTCAGAGTATCTACTTTCATTTTCTTGTATTCGTAATATTTAGTATTATGCAGAGAATTTCAGAAGCTTGACCCATTTCACGGCAGAACTAATGCAGGCTCTGGCCATTGTCCATTGGCACTCACCTTCCATCAGGATTCAGTGCAGCTCAAGGGACCATTAAGATATTGGGGAAGTTTCCTGGTAACGCTGCCTTTGTGTAGGAGGTGAATTGAGAAGTAAGTGCTTCAGAAGGTTCATACACAGCTTAGCTGGGGTGCTCTTCCTTGAATAATCCTGTGGTGATTCAAGTGCAGGGTGTTTGGGGCAGTACTGTAAAATCAGTGATGACTTTTTGCTTTCTCCTCCCCGAGTTGAAATTGAGTTAGAACAACTCTCACAGAAGGAGGGGCTGTTGATAGCTACTTTAGTTTGCATGTGTTGTGTGGGAAGGATGAAGGGAGGGGAAATTGCACAGCTTCTGGTTTTTAACATACTGTAGCAGTGTTCCACTACTGACTATGATTTTCAGCACCTGGGAAACCTTTCCCATCTCATCTGCATCTGCCCTTGGCTTTAGTAATAATGTACAAGAATAGCATCTCTTTTTTTAAGGCTAAAGAAACTTAATTTTGGCTGCAGATCCTCCGAATATGCCCTTGGGAACATCCTGAAGCCTATTGGGACATAGCTTATTTCAGATCCTCTCTGTCCCTGCTTATGTGTTCCCTCTGTTGCCAAGACTTCCTCTGATGTTATTTCTTATCCCCCTTTATATTCGAACATAAAATGCAGACTGTCACATCTCGAAAGACTTTTGTGCAGGCCTGTCAGTTCTGTCCTTGCCATAGTGGTTAGCGTCTGGCCTTGCCATTTATTTTGAGGGAAATGAGGACTTGTCAAACTTGCTGCTAGCGATCTTTCTTTTCAGTTGATAAGGATCAGAAAGATGAGAACCAGTGGGTAGAAGCATGGAAAATACAGACCAGTCAGTAGGATAGTTTTAGAAAGATACCAAAATCTGTCTTCAGCAATCAAGATATACCGATAGAGTAAATTAAGCCAGTTGATCCTTCCTTTCTAGTAAGTCCCAAGGTCCTCCCTGTAGCTGGTGGACTTGGTGACAAGTACTCCTTTCTGGAGGGAGTTTTCTGTGTGGATAGTAGAGGAGCTACTGTTTGGGAAAGGGCATGGGTTATGCTGGTGGTGAAGATGTATCCAGGCTGCAGAAAGCCTGAGAGGAAGCTGAGAAGGGGGGTTTAAGTGGCCACATTAATAATGCAGTAAAGCAGAGGAAGGTTTTCAGAGCTTTAAAGTTTACTGTAGTTTCTTTTGATGCTGTAATAGGTGACTTTAAGAAATAAGGATGGAACTCAAGGAACATGTGTGCACCCTGGAACACTTCTACGATGTATTGCACATAGCTATGAGTCATATGAGCAGGCTTTATTATGTGGAGGAACCCTACCTTTTCTCCTTTCTTAATTCAAACCTGGTTCTAGTAAAGATGACTGCAGAGTAATTGCAATTTCACTCAGTAAGCCACAGTTGCAATATAAAGTTCTTAATAAATAAATAAAAGCTGCTTTTGTGTGTGGCTGAGAGTGCCTGATTCAAGTTTTTGGTTTAAATGTTTAAAGGAATGTAAAATTGCTTGGTAACTTTGTTTCCTAATATGCCTCTTTGAATATTATTTATTGCACGATTTTATTAACAGGTTTTATTTATTACATACTGCAAGTTCTTACATAGAGAGTACATACTTTATTAGTTAATACAGATATTGCCTTAGAGTTAGTGTACCTGAATAAYATTTCATAACATGTTCAGAGCATATAGTTAACCAGCTGTAACCTTCCTTGCTTGCTTCACTCATAAGTTTTGTGGGTTTTTCTCCTGCCTTCATGAAGTGGTGACTTCGGAGCTTGTTGGAGGGGGTTTGTATCTAGAAGAAAACTGTATCTTTATAGACTTGTGCTTAAGAATTCAGAATATTGTTGTAGTCAAGTATTTTGACAAATGCCTCTTTCTTGCACTTTCATCCTTTTTCTAGAAGATAAATGTGAGGTTCAGCACCTGCAGAAGTTTCTATTAGAAATCCTGTTTTGAGGTGTTCATAACTTTCCAAAACATTGATGTTTCAAGCTGAAATTTACTGCATGTTTTTTGCACAAAGGTATTTGCAAGTCCTTTTTCTTTTAAGTTTATATATTTTGTTTTCTTTTTGACCTATCGCAATGTGGCAAAAAAAAAAATCCTTGGCAATAGTAATAGAAAAAAAATTCTTACTTTGAAAAAAGATTGAAAACAAATGGCTAAAGCTTGAAAATACTTTTTCAACAAAATAACATAGTTTTGGAGGGGAGAAATGTATCTATCATCCACAATAGTTGGTTGTCTCTAAGGCAAACTTAGCATGGCTGTGTGCCTTTCCATATGTGTGCACAGTTAATTGAATGCACACTCTCTGGTTTTTTGATCCAGCAGTCTCTTCTGTTGAAATCGAGGATCCAAGGAGTCTGGAAGGTCAAGTTTAATAATGAAATACTTGACTTTGTTTTTTTTTTGTACCTATTTTCAAGGGAAACCAAATGCAAAAACCTGTGACTTCTTAAAATTCATGTGTTCATGCCACAGTTTTAATGCCATTAGCGTAGCTGTGTTGCATAAATACTTTTGCAAGTCTAACTTTGTTTACTTTTAAATGATCACATGTTCTTTCATCTTGAACACTTTGCGAGAGAGCTGATAATATCAGTTAATACGAAAAAATTCTCCCCAGTTTTGTATTCATCACTTTAAAAAGAGGCCTTACTAATTGTCTTGTCAGGATTTGAATGTTACCAAATGAAGTTAGGCACCACCATGTATAGCATATGTATAATTTGTCCTAAAACATTGTTAGCTCAGCTACTTGATGGAGAGTGTTTGCTATTTCTGTGAAGTAGCACCATTGCTTACTGAAGGAGAATATTGAGCTTAATGATTAGTATCACAAATCAAGTTCTGCAACGTACAGGTGATACTCCCTAGATGCATTCATGTTTCTCTTGCCAGCTGTCACTTCATTTTTGTTTTGTGGGATTTTTCTTTCTAATAATGTCACATTAAGTCTCTCATATCTAAATAACAAGACCTCTTTCATGTCTGCTAATGCACGGGGACTGTTTTTAGGCAGTAAACATCCTGGGACAGAGAAGTAATCCTGAAATGTCTCAGGTTTGTGGCACTGAGTGCCTACTCAGCATTTCAGAATCATCATCGTTCTTTTCAGCCTCAAATGCATGTATCTATCCAGCTGTCTTCACTTAACTCCATATTGTGAGCAWGTTAAATACTAAAAATAAGAGGAGTTACTAGTTATTGTGGGATAATTGCAGGGAATTATAAGCATGAATTCTCCAGGGATGTCATTACCTTGTGTTAATCACTTCACCTGTCAAGTCTTACTGTTCTGCACATACACACATGGATGAACTAATGAGTAAGCAAGGGGAGGTGACAGAACTAGAAATCAGTCATGCTCTTATGTTGTCATATAGTCTCGATTACATTCCAGGACTCCTGAGGTGAATTTATAGCTACAGTAATCTCTTTCCTATCCACTGCACTTAAATAACTGGTGTATTAAATCTATTTGCATTTCTAAGGTACTCAATGAGAGACATGAGCTCTGACTGCAGTGATAATAAGCCAAGGATAAAGCTGGTGTATGAGCAGCAAGCTAGACACTATCATATAAACATCAGTGTATAATAGCTGACTCTCCTTACTGCAGTGGAGAGGTCTTTCCAAAGAAAAAGAGGGGGCAGCCTAGTACTAGGAGCTAAGTAGCACGTACAGTGATGTATTAAACTCTAAGGCAGTTAATGTAAATGCTTAGACAGCTTTGTTCCCTTCCCCAGATCTTTCTCTTGTGACACTTTTCTATCGGACACTATCAGTAAGCCTTCAAAACATTATTCCTGCAACCCAAACTGGAGGATTTAAATGAGGAGGAGGAAAATTCAAGATATGAAATACATTTTTGATCAGCCAGGCATCTCTTTCCCCCTACCCTCAGGAACAGGGTTGCTAAACACCTCAACCAGGGTCTTGTCGTCAAACCTTTGTTAGCCCTTCCCCAGTTAAGAGGAAACATCTACCATTTGGAGGAAGTATTGATCAGAGAGAAGAAATATTCCCTGCAGATATGTCTGTTATAGGCAGACTGCCCATGTGTCTGAAAGGCTTGGATGCCATGTTTCACCAAAGAAAGTAACTTGTGGAGGCTCAGGTGTTCTTGTCTTCATAGCAAAAGAAACTTTGCATCTTTTTCCACTTGTGCAAAGACTTCATAACAGTGAAGCGTTAACAAATGGAATTTGATGTCAAAATAAGTGAGATTTGCAGTTAATTTAAAAGGCTAAAATCTCTGTAAACTCTGAAGATTACTTCCTTGCCATAGTTGCCCTGTGTGTTATAACAGGCTCTGTATCAGAAGCAATATAGGAAGGAAAACCCTGAGACAGACAAGACTTCCAACTGGTTTCCAGAGAGAGAAGTTGATTTTATTTGCTGCAGAGTTGTTCTTGAAGTATTGAGTTTTATGGGAAGAAATTAATTTCACTGTGTACCTTTAGGAAAGGTTCAGCTGTTGATACTTAAGTTTACACTCAAGTTTGTTAGAGTACTAGTTGATGGAAGAACAAGTAGGAAGAGATCATGTTGGATGAAGTTATGGGATAGAATGAATGGATTCTCTACAAAGACTATGTGATTTATCCTCCTCAGCTGGACAGATGCTAGTTTTTACCCTGTCCTGGTTGGTGCAATGGCTGTGTGTGTTTGCGGGGAAAAAAGATGCTTCCTCTGGTAATAGTCTGTCTTTTTGTCTTGATCTATGGTGTATGTTGTGATGAATTCATGAAGGTTTTGGTTTGGAGCCTTGAAGGTGTGTGACTGAACATAACAAGGCTTGTGAGCTTTCAACAGCGTGTTAGTGATTTCACAGTATTTCTGTAGAAGACAACTTCTGCTGTTCTTGTGCTTTTTCTAGAATTGGAAAGACAATTGGTCAAGGGTGTATGACTCGTTTCCTAATGCGTTTTTCTAGGCCGTTTCTTTCTAGGCTGTCTCTGTGGCAGTGGGAGGCTCTGCTGAGCTTTTTTGTAAACATTTAAAACTGGCACCGGGAGGCCCAGTCAGGACCGTTTGCTGCCTGTGCTGTACAAAGGATGAAGCCACTGCCTCCTGCGGGGCCCTTGGTCCAGGAAAAACAGGAAG
This sequence comes from Phoebastria nigripes, assembly GCA_035582835.1. Lineage (NCBI taxonomy): Eukaryota > Metazoa > Chordata > Aves > Procellariiformes > Diomedeidae > Phoebastria > Phoebastria nigripes. Next base: position 391,608 of record JAYKAV010000034.1, read on the forward strand.
ACTTGAGGATGAAAACTCAGCACTGTGCCCAGCTATGCTTGTTAGTAGGTAGCCAACTGAAATCAAACTCTGACCATGACCTGGTGCTTAGTGTTGTGCAAGTCCAAATTAATATTTCTGCCCAAGAATCTTACATGGTAGTTCAGTAGCATGGTGGGGTGTCTCTACCTCTGAGCAACTCTAACCAAGGGTTTTCCTTTCATCCGCATTCTCCAGGGCTGAGAGTTGTCTTTGGAGAACTCTTTGTACGTGTGTCTAGACGGCATCAGACTCAAACCAGAGGGTTTTGGAGGAGACTGCCTGGTGGGTGTGAAAGGTGTTTGGATCTGAAAGGTTACCTAAAAAGAATGACATGAGAGCCTGCATTTCCTACTGTGGTACCTTCTCTGGTAACTGCTGAGCATAAGTTTTTCTTCTCAAACATTGCTTTCAAATATTGTTTTGACCTATTGCTGCTAGTCTGCATGTTTGAACAAGAAGGTTGCCAGTGATCATGCCGTATATTCTTGAATTCTTCAGCCACCTCTGAAAAGACTGTTTTAAAGGGGGATGTTCATCTGCCTTTACTAGAAGCATTTACAGCTGCCAGTTGTGGGGTGGGAGTCAGTTGCTTACTCACACTAGAGTAGCGTGCAGCTCGTTCACTGTGTAAGCTTGTTTGTCCTTGAAGTTTTGCTGTGAGTTTTGCTTAGGTGAGACTAGGTCTGAGTTGTGTTCTTGGCTTGTTTTTCTTAACTGACATGCAGCTCCTTGATATAAGAGAAGATGTTGCCAGTCCATTAGTTCTTGACTTGCATGTTCCGAAATCCCTTTTCCAGAGGTTATAAGAAACATAGGCTATTTTGAGGTAATCTTCTTTCTTTTGTATGTATATATTTGTGTAACTTGGGACTAGAACATTATACCTACTTCTTGTAGTTCATTCAGTGGAGTTGAAACGACAAAGTTTAACTGCTGAATTGAAACCTTCTCCTTGTCCACATTGGCTCTTTCAGTTCTGGGAAAGCATCTGTGTCTGAGAAGAGAGTTTATAGTATGTGCTTCTATTTTAGCATACATTTCGGTGTTCATTCTAAGTGTTTTTGCTGAATTTATCTGAAGTTTGACGGGCGTGATTCTGCCCATCACTGGGACGGGACTTGGCTTGCTTTCTGTGCCCAACATAGTGAAAATCAAATTAAGGGCCCATAAATCTGGATATACTGCAAGGACTATAATTCATTTAGCTTTCCTTAAATGTCCCTCAATGGCTGGCAATTATAAATCAGTAGTCTCATTTTTCAGAGTTTAATTGGAATGAATGTGGACTGGYTTAAGGTCTTTGATAGATTAAAGCTAAACCATGAAACACTTGAGCCAGCCTACCAAAAAAAAGTCTCAACGTGAGCATTAGTAACTCATTTGATGCTGACAGTGTGAGAAGACTCTTCCTAAAATAAGCATGAAACATACTTACCTAGTTTTTAGACTTGCTACTATTGGATAAGTTTGTGGTAGGTTCAAGTTGCTTGCCTTAATGTAACTAGAAGGAAGGATTAGTAAATAAAGTCCCAGATCTCGTACTTTTGACTCTGTGCAATAGTTAATGAAAGCTGGCCCGTAAAAAGAAGTCTCTGCTCTTGTTCCTATAAAAAGGTCTCCTGTTTATGTGATGGCAACAACTGTAAATTATTTTTCAGTTGTCCAGTTTGGCTGTGAGCCAGTACATTGTAGAATAGCTGACTTCCTTGCTGTAACTTTGGAACTTCTAAGTGTTTTTGTAACTTCTTTTTAAATGGTGTTCATGAACGTGGGGGACTAATGGTATTTGTCTGCTAGAACTGAGTACAGGCAGGACCCGTGCTGTGCAAGTGTCACTTAACTTTACCACTAATCTTGGAGCTGTAGCACCACCTGCTATTCTTGCTGTAGGTTTCACAAGTGAAAATGGAATTATCTGTTATGGTGTAGTAGTTTGTAAATTATCTGTGGCAGTCTAGGTTTAAACCATTTGCTGTCTGTGACTCCAATTAAATGTAAACTGAAACCTTCAGAGTAGAGAGATTAGGATATAAATACAATGTAATCTCATTCCAAGGAAGAAGAAGCCATGTTAGAAGTAGGTGTGGACCCAGCAGTCCTTTTCTCTCCTGTCTTCAGGGACAGAGCTTTTTTAATATTGAAAAGGTAAATTAAAATGGTGGGTTATCTCACGCAGAGCACACAGATATTTGGAATGCTGATCAATAGTGGGGGTAGTGGTGGGTGTGTTTTTGTTTAAGCAAAACTTTCTGCCACTTAAAGGATCAAGCTTAAGTACTCAAGTGAATAATTCTTTGGGAGTAGCTTGCCAAATGTTCTTGGGAATATGTCATACTAAGCGTAATGTCTTGCAGCATTAGTAACTTTGGATTTGGGCAATTTGATATTCCCTTATAAATTCAAAATGTCAAAAATTTGTCTGGCCTTCAGAAAATGTGTTGTGCTTAATAAGCTTTCAGTGGACTTGCCAACTTGGTAACAGCTTCTGGTTGAATGCCACAGTGCTAGTTGTCTGTAGACTTTTATTGTGAGTTGAGGAGAGTCGGGTGGACTTCCAGTTCTCAATGTATTCATTAGACGTGTGCATCTTGGTGAACCAGACTTGCATTGGAATTGGGTTTTGTTGGTTTAGGTCCAGACTCAGCTGTCACCGAGAGAAGTGCATGTGTTCAAGTCTTGCAAGGCTAGCTATAGGTTGTGTGAGTGTTTGGATGGGACATGTCTGCTGAATGAGGGTGGGAATTAGAGCTGGTAAGCACATGATGCTCTTGCTTAGAGATAAACAATCACTGAGTCTGTGGCTTCACAGTTGCTAGAGATGAGTGAAGCCAGGTAACTGACTGACTGAAGAGTAACTGCAAAAACCTGAAAAATATTACGTGTGACACAAAGAAGGGAAAGGAGATGTTGGCTGGTGAGAGGGGAAGTCCCCTTCGGACCCTTTCAGGGATAGCCCTCAGATTGACTGGAGTTTATGGCGTAATCCAAGGTAAGTATCACACCTTTGAAAGAAATGCCACGTGGCGCTTGCTTGGTGCCAGGAACAAATCTCTCCATGGTCACAATAGGTGTGTTTTGCCAATCCAAAAACTTTATCAGTAAGTTTAAATTGGCAATTGGCAGGTTAACTGCTAGCAAGAGAAATACTCCTGACACCTTTTAGCAAAGCATTTCGTGTTTTGTTGAAGGGTGGAATGATCACTGTTGTGTTCGTGGTGTTTTTTTCTAATTATGTTCAGTGTTTGTAAACCAGTTATACCTTGCATGGAAGATGCTAGAGGAGCATAAAAGTATTAGTTTGAATAATGTGGGTCTCTGTGGTTGATATCAAAGTACCTCATGCTCATGTTTTGTACTCTGTCTTGAATGTGGTTTGTGTGCACACTTATGTTAATATATACATATGAACTTCCTGCCTAGTGACTTTTGAATCGTGTAGCATGCCAGTTAAGATCTTTTCAGAGAGGAACCTGAACTATCGTAATTTATCTTGTTGGTGGTGCAGTGCAGATTGATTTAGACTTCTCCCGTTCTATTATCCACAGCAATTGGAGCAGATCCAGAAGGAGCTAAGTGTTCTGGAAGAAGATATTAAACGAGTAGAGGTGAGGTGCCCAGACATTGTTCTGACTCTGGCAATTTTTCATTTTCATCAAGCTGTCTGCCTTGTTGTGGGGCTGCTGTGTTAAATTTATGGCATTTGAGTCAGTAATGGGAAAATGAACAGATGATGGTCTTTCTTTAATTTGTTCATTTAGTTGATGTGTGCAAGCTGCAGGCTGGTAAGAGGGGGCTTCGTTGAAACCTAGCTCTTATATAATTGTATCTTTCAATTTCTTTGTGTTGGTAGTAAGTATTTTAGAATAATTGCTAGAAATCAACAGCCAGTATATTGATCATAACTTATGATTTTTGTCCATTGCAGTGTTCTGGCTATTTGCACAGGCTGTTTAAATCTTAGCAGCATGCCACTTTTAAAATGGAGAGGTATTGGGGGGTGCACAAGAAAGCTGTAATGCAGACACTGGGTAGGAGCAGAACCAGCTCCTGCTGTGTGTCAAAACAGAAGCAATCTACTACCTCCTGATAATGATTCTCTTAATTCCTCAGTGATGGAGATCTCTTGAGATTTTCGTTAAGAATTATTCTCCAAGTATTTGCAAACCCATCAGCTCAATCCTTCTGTCCTTATTGAGTCCTTAGGTTCCTCCTTGGTCCTTTCCTCTAATCATTCCAGTGTTTTGATCTTGGAATAGAAAACTGATGTTGCAGGAATGCATCAGACTACCACCTCTCAAAATACATTCCCAAGCTTCTTGGGAATCAGTTTGCAGGTCTGCTTCTCTCTTCTTGCTCGTCTCGAGCAGTCAGCACGAGCTCCCAACCACTGCCCAAAAGCCTTTTAGATTTCTTCACTTCCAATTTATATGCATGCTGATGAATTGTCAAAACATAAATAGAACTGATAACTGCAGGAACTTCCCTTCAGCTGATAGCTATGCAAATTGTAACTTGATAGATAACAGCATTTTTCAGACCTATTTTCCTAAATGTTTCTCAGCTCTTGGGAAATATACCTTAGCGTGTTACCTTGAGACTGGTAAAATAGGTCTTCAGATCTAGGAGAAGCTATTCCCAAAGCTGCGGGATCCCTCAAAGAATGTCTAGCAACCTGCTTTTCTGCTTGTTAATCAGGCACTTCAGTGGACTGCAGCTGGGGTACGTATCTGGTGTGTGATAGTGACCTTGGTTCTGACCTCTAAAGCCTGGGATCTCCCTTGTCACAAATATCCTACTTTCTACCTAACAACTAATGGGCACCTAGTGGGAATTTGAAAAGCACCAGTAATGTTGTCCTGGAACACTTTGCCCCCCTAACTAATGAGCTGCAGCATCCTGCATAGCTTCCATTTCTCAAAGAGATGAAAGGTACAGTCTCATACTGGGTACACAGCAGTGATTTAGTCTGGCAGTGACAAAGCCAAGTTTATGTGCAAAGTTTCTCTCGTGCGCTTGCCCCACAGAAGACTGATAGATCCTCTTTTAAGTCTGGGGCACGATATCACCTTTGCCCTGTCATCTTATGGCTGTTCTTGCTATGACCCATATCCAGCATTACTTTCCAGCTGCAAAGGCTATTAGATAAGTTTGCATGTATCTCAAAAATGCAGTTACAGCTTGCTTGTTCTGCCATGTTTAAGGGAGGTGCTGGGTTAGAGACAATTGGATGGTAACCAAATCCATTGATTTTTGGAGTGTAAACTCCAGAACTGCCTCTTTTGGGGCAAAAAGCACTGCAGTTGTAGGATTTCTGAAACCTAGTTAGAATGAGAACCAAAAAAAAAAAAATCGAAGAAAATCAATGTTTCTTCACGTATAGTAAAGACTTCTAGGTGTGAGTTGAATAAATGTAGATACAGTTGGTTATCTGCTTGGAAAAACAAAAAATTACTATGTGAACACTGAATATTAGACGGTGCCTACTATTCATGTTTTATCAGCTTTGCTGTAATGTGGCTTTCTGTTTCAGGAAATGAGTGGCTTGTACTCCCCAGTCAGTGAGGACAGTACGGTGCCGCAGTTTGAGGCTCCCTCACCTTCACACAGGTATGGAGCTTGCAACTCGGAACTTGGATTTCAAGCTGTACATATTGCACTGTACTTGCTAGTCCTCCCCATGCCATGCCCAAAACACCAGCAAAACTAGTTTTTGAGTGCCATACAATATTTTCCTGTTCTGTTTTTGATTGGTATAAACTTTATGTGAACAAAGCAGTGAAGAAAGCCATCTGAGTCTGCAGTTGGATGAAGAGTCTACTCTAAACCAGATGCTGTGGAAAGCTGATGGTTTTTAGTGTGGATTAGTTAACTTGAGTCATAAGCCTTTGCTATGGTATGAAATATTACTGTTAAATACATGCTACCTTTTCTGAACGCTATGCAGTTCTGCTTGGCATATGAAAGGTCTTAATTTTTATACGATATTGGTGTCCTCTGGCTTCCCCACTCAGCGTGAATGGCTAAAGGTATGGGCTCACAGGATCAAAATTTAAAATATACAGCCTATTGATTCTGTTTATCTGCTGTCTGTTTTGATTTAATGAAATGCCTTTCTAATAACATATTTTCAACGTGGATTTTTGTCTGGAATATTGCGTAGTCTGGTTTCTTGATGATAAAATTGCAGATGCTTCTTGTGTCCAAGTTGCATGTGCCAGGGTTTGAAGTGCTCTACGTCTTTATAGCAGTGGTTTGTGGTTGTAAGAAAGCTCTGATTTCACAGGGCCAAGTTAAGTTATTAAATGATCATCTCTCTTACCTCTCCCCAGTGTATTTTCCTAGTAGTAATGCTCTCTAAACTGTTGACTCCGGTTATAAAATTGTACTGGTACCTTTTCTGCAATTAGCAGCTCTAAACCTAATAGCCCAGAAGTAAGAAAGAAAAAATGATCAGATTTCCTCCCCTACAGAGATTTAGATACAGTGCTCTGGTAAGAAGCCTAGCAATATTGGCTGGGAATTCTTACCAGGATGCTATTTCAGGACACAGAGACCAGAACCTCTCATATTTCTATGAAGCTCCAGTTGGCCCCGAGGGAAAGGATAGGAATATGGCCAAGATGGATGGGAACAGTGTTACTCTGCCCTTTGCTGCTTGCCTAATTTTTGGGTGTAGGTGTGTTTTTGATGTGGGTTATTGCTGTTTTGCCAAGCAGCAGTTTTGTGAAGCTGATGAGATTCTTGTCAGGTTCTACTAGTTTTCGTTATTGGCTGTTAAATAGATTGCTTGTTGTTTGCTTCGTGGTACTGCTGCTTGGGGAAAACTTGAGCACTGGTTGGGCTGAATTTGTTACACGTTGAATGCCTTCAGGCCTAGAAACCTTTCTTTTTTTAACAGAAGACTGTACTTACGAGAGGAAATGCATCTCTCTTACTTGAGCCAAGCTAACAAACAAGCTCCCAAAGAACTTTTTTTATCTGTTGAAAGCTGGAATAACATTTTAAGCCCCAGAGTTTGGTGAAAGAGTTGGGGGAAAAAAATTCTTCCATGTGAGGCCTACACTGGTTTCAGTCTACTGAGAATTTCTTACTATTCCTTTATGCCTGTTTATTTCATGTCCTAGGGTCAATCATTCTCAGTTCTTGCTTTTGAAGATACAAGATAGTGTCCAAAATATTTTAGTGACTTTGGATTGATGTGCTTCACCTGAGGTCTGCTGGGAGATGGCGGTGGGTTAGCCTATGGCAGGTGCAGAGACCATGGGCTCTTTTTCTTGCTTCATCTTCTTGTGCTTGTCTGGTTCTATCTCGGCTGTGTCTTCAGCTTTTAGGTTTTTCCTCTGGTACAACATGCCAGGGGTGTGATATAATAGGATGTTTAGGGGTTCTCTAGGGTATGTGGGGTTGCCTTTTTCTCTCGGCTTGAAGACCCCTTTTCTGTTTCTCAATGACATTCCTGTGTCAAGAGGTAGTCTTGAATAGTTGAAGAGAAAATAGTATGTGAAGTAAGTGTCTGAACCAGCATCGGTTGTTGCTGGACTCTTGTAACTTCTGTCCCTGCCCTATCCTTACAGTTTTGTGTAATTCAAGTAATTGAATTGGTTTGAATTACCAGAACTCAGATTCCAGAAAGGTCTACCACTTGAAATTCATTTTCTTTTCAACATTAAATGTAAATTTTGGAGAGTATCTCAAGAACTGTAACTTTGATTCCTCCTTGGAAAGAATGCTGCAGAACAACTGATAGGAGCTTTAAAATATGCTGATTTTTTTCAGCTCTATGTAACTGAAATATTTAGTCTCCAAAGTGAACCAGTAAGAATGAAATACAAATGTAGTTTGAGATGGCTTCACTTCCGTGTTAAAATGTTATTAAACTTGCAGAGACTTTTTAACTTATCGGGGAATTAAAATGGTATATTTAAATTGGAATATAACTTTTTAACATGCTTAACACTCTGCTAATGAAATATAATTGTATAAAATTTTACTAATGTGTCTTATAAATAGTACAAGGTTATCATAGACCCATGCTGAGATGAAGAAAGTCTCTTCAGCCTTTGAATTTAAAGTTCAAGAAAATAGAGTTCTTTGGAATTTGGTTTTATCTGGTCTCTAGTGACTTGCCCTTATTCATCTACTTCCTCTAAATCACAGGCTTGCTTCATTAATTCTCTGTTTCTTTTCATTGTTTGTAGCTTTTTCCCCCCATACTCTTAACATCTTCAAAATGTGAAATTACTATGCCTCCCCCCATCTTCCTTCATAAGTTCTTTAGCAGAAAAACAAGTACGGCTATCGTGTTCAATACGTTGTTGGCTTCAAGAAACACGTGTTTTCTCTTATGCTTGTACAGGGTATGATGAAATATTAAATTGGGTAATAACACAGCACTTGTTTACAGCATTGCAGATTGCCGGGCTTGTATACTAATAGAGAACAAGAGGGGGAGAATAAGGGAAAAGAACAAATAGTTCTGTGTAAGGTTTTTCTAAACAGGCGCACGTGCTATTTTTGCTACCAGTAAATGGTGCAGACAGGAGATACAAATAAGCAAGTTCTCTGTGACTACATATTCAGGCAGTAATAGCAAATAACAAACTATCACTCTAAAAGGAGTTTCTGGGGAAAGATACTGATCTAAAAATTAGTTGCCTGGTAACTCTGATTCAGTTACCGAAATCCTGATCTTCTTCCCCTCCATTTGTTCTAATTACCCCCTCCCACTCCCGTAAGGGTATAACAATGGGATTTATAGTCCGCAGGTTGCTGCGTTGTTGTCGTTGTTGCTGTTCCAGGTTTTTAAATATGTCGTGTTAGCGTAGCTGAATTTCCTAATTGAACCTAATGTTACAGCTTTTAAAAAGAATTCGGAGGGAACTTCTGTAATTTTCTGATTATTTGCTTCCTGTTTTTAAAAGGAAAAACATTCAAGCGTATGCCAGTTAACTCAGCTACAGGCACCACACAGAAATTACTTTGAATTTGTATTCTGGTTAGGGAGATGACGTCTGCACTCTTGAAGGCTTTACATCACCAGACAACCTGCAGCAAAACGAGACCAGACGCTATAATTCTGTGTGTTTTGCTGTTAATTGCCACTATACCTGTCTCAGAGCTGAGTACTTTTTCATCGCTTTCTAGCCAAGCATCTTATTCATGCTGTTCCTGGCAGGATCTGCTGTATGTGTTTCATTATTTCATGTGGCCACATTCTAATTTAAAGTTCATTGTCCCCAACCATGCCTGAAACAGCTCTGTTGTTTTCTCCCTTGCAATAGCTTGCAGCGAATAATGATTTTTATCCCTCAGATTTTCTTGGTTTGCAGCTTTTGTCTTGCTTGTAACAGAAGCCCAATCAATCTCATCTTACAAGTTAACCACTAATGAGACTTTAAAATCATCTCTCATCTTCTGTTTCTACTTCCCTCCACCTCCAGGGGAGCTTTAAAACATTCAGAGAAATATTTAAGCACTAGTACCACTGTTTCATCCTTCTAGACTTATGGGTACCCTGACCGGCATTTCAGCCAAACCACTTGTTTTATGAGCAAGAATGTCAAGTTTATGCATCAGTTCTGGCAGCTGTTATGTAAACATCAATAGGTACAATCATCTTTTACAAAACCAGGACCTATAGCCCTGTTATGGCAGCTTTTTGAAGAAACCTTCAGCTTTCCCAAGCAATGCTTAAATCTAAGGTTACCTTGTAGGTAAGACTGAGAATAATGAACCCAGATAGTTTCTTTTCTGTCCAAGTCAAATGACACAGCAGACGCAAGTCAGTTACAAAGATTTTTTAGAAACAAATCTCGGTGATGTTTGTAATGTGTTCTCTGTAATTAATAAAATGGTGGTCTTGTGTCCTAACCTTTACTTGTCCTAAAAGTATTTTAAATTTTTGAGCGATAAGGGTGCTTTAATCTGGCTCTGGTGTTTTATTGAGAGCGCTAAGTATTTTACCCATATGTGCAAGAATACTGAACCACCTGTTTTCTGCTTGTATCAGTAGATCCTTTTGCAGTTTTGAAAGTTAAATCTCTTGAGTTTGCATATGTATACTATGTTTTGAAAATGGTGATTTAAGGTATGTTGTGTCATTATAGATATTATGTAGCTATGTACGGTGTAGCATTTTCTAATAATAGTAATCCTGGCTGTCAGTATTTTTTTTTAGTTCTTTATTTCATTACTTGTGTCTGTTTTGTGTGTCTTCAGAGATGTCCGGAATACTAGTGTCTGTCTTAAGCTGATTTCTCTAGCTTTTCTCTTCACAGTGCTGTTTCAAATGCCATGGCATTAAACTTTTTTTTTAAGGAACTGAAAACCAATGGTAGCATGTTATTTTCAGAATGTCTTATCCTGCATATTTCATACAAAAGATATGCTTTTGCATTCTAATTAGAAATTATTAGAATGCACTACACAATTGTGTGTGACAGCATTCTGCTCTAGGAGATGCCTGTCTTGAGAGGGGAAAAAAAAAAAATCCTTCCCAAACTCCCAAACAAAAAATAACCTTGTGTTCCCTGTCTGTAAAATGAATTTGAAAGGCAAGTATGCTGCAGGATGTAAAGGGGGGGAATAGCAAACAGGTTAAAAATGATAAAGGGTGGTTGTACAGTGATTTAAGCAGACTATTTCTTTTGGTTTTGCAGTAGTATTATTGACTCCACGGAGTATAGCCAGCCTCCAGGCTTCAGTGGCAGTTCTCAGGTAAGGTAATACATGTGTCTGTGTACGGGGGGACGGGAGAGTGAATGTGGAGGGTTGGCGGAGATTAGGCACAACTCCATCCATCTCCAGGGTACCGGTCAACTCGAATCTTGTAAATGCTTTTAACTGGTTGTGTGGGCAAACTGGAGCCAAGACTACAGCTGTAGGAATGACTGTGCATGACTGTGAGCGTCCACGCTGACACCATCAAAGAAATCTGGTGTAATATATTTAGACATCTGACTTTATTACCAAAGCTGACTCCTCCAGGGAAGAGGGGATATTTTTTGCTCTTCATCTCTTCTCCCAAGTGGGCAGCATTTGGCAAGGGAGGTAAATCCCTGACCCTTTGCATTGACTTAAATAGCTTTGGATCAAGCTTGACTTTCAAAACAAGAAACATTCATTCTTCAAACATACTGCAGTTTTGTAGTTTGTCCTTRTTTAGGGCCTTACAAACTGTGTTATAAATTCACATAGAGGGTAGAAAGTTGCCTATACAGTGAAACCATTTGGCAGGCAGCCTCCAAACTGTCTGATCCATGGGGCCTCCCGAATGCCAAACAGCACTGCCGTAGTCTTGCAGCCCAGAGTGATTCAGCTGGGCTGGGAAGATAACACTGGTAACCAGCTCACAGCTTCAAAAAGGTTAAACAGTTTTGATTTAGACAGATGGACTGTTGGTTATGTTCCAGCTCGTGCCTTTGGTGCTCTCTGGTGGTGGTGGACCATCCATGGCACACAGCAGTATCAAACTGGTAAATTAACAGAAGTGCTGTTGGATCTTATTTGATGGAGTAACTGATACAAAGAAAAAACACCTGAATTTTGGGCTGATGTGCATGTWTATGTGCATGCAGGCTTTGGGGTTTGTAGCTGTATAACTAATTGGTAATTAGAAATTTCCCTCTGTTAATCTGTGGAAAAATGCCTGTTGTTCCTGCTACTGTGGTCTGGGAGATTTTTTGCTTGAACAAAGAATTGTAGCTCTACCTCACTTCAGAGGGCAAGTGAAATATGGGTGGAGATCTTATGTTCAGGACTCTGATACAGTACAGTGTGTTTGTTCTCCACTGACACTGCTTGTCTTGGTACTTTTCTTTCTATTTCAAAGACAGAATTAATAGCATAGCTGTAGTGCTGGTAAGCGCACAAAACAAACAACCTAGACTTTCTAGTCATTCTGTATGACAGCCTTATTTGTGTGAGAATAATCTTTTTTGTTCTCAAATGCAATTTTTTGCCCTCAAGAGTGCAAGATCTATATTCTCTAGTGCAAATTTTTGAATTAAACTTTAATATATGTTTGGATGGGGAATTGAAAGACAACTCTTGAAGTTAAGCACTTCATTCAAAGGTAGTCTAATTTCAGCCAGCAAGACTTTACTGTAAAAATAGTTTTAAGAATATAAATTCAATTGTGCTTTTTTCTAATTATCAGTCATGGCAAAAATTATAGATTGGGCACTGCTGGCAGTAAGAAGCTATGCTAGGATGGACAGCGTAGCTTTCTTTCTCAATGTAATTACTATGTGCGTTGCTCACGAACGTGTTCTTAGGGAAGAATTTATATATCGCAAAGCTACAGGACAGTTTTCTTCCAGAAGCTGAGCTTCAGAAGTAAATAGTGGACAAGTCACATAGGCCCTGGGGAATTCTGCAGGTAGTATTTAGTGGCAGTACCTTTCTTTTCTGCTAGAACTAAGGAGCTTGTGTGTAGCTATGAAGCTTTTCCACAGTTGTTAGAGGACTCTTCAGAGCACCTAATGGAGTTCAGACAGTAAAATCACTCTTGATAATAGAGCAATCCTAACTAATGTCCTCAACTAGGACAACCATGGTAGTTTTAGCAATGGAATAAAAATTGCTTGGGTATGTTTTCTCTCTTTTCCCTTATTTCTTTTTTCCTCCTGTTTCCCAGCATTGCTTAACAAGTAGCCAGGGAGCAGGCTTCATTAGAAACTCAATAAATGTTTTGGTAAAACATGAGCAGTTTAAAAAGCTTAGCTGGGGAGGATCTGATGAAGATGAGTTAATGYAGATTGATTCCCAGCACAGCTGGGTCGCCGTGTGCCAGCCTGAGACCTGCTCYGGGGGCAGATCTTCCTCTGGAGACCCAGCAGGTGTATCGCACAGCAGGCAAATACTTAGCATGACTGATTCCACCTTGGTGTGGACTGGGCTCATCTGGCAGATCAGACTTGGGTTTGGGTTATATTGCTCATCATGTTGCAGACGGCTCATCTTAACTTGAGACTGAAGTGATTGCTTTTTCGATGCTTGAGGTCGTCTTGAGCCCTAATCGCTCCTGATGTCCTTGATGCCCTAATCACTGGGAGAGGCTGGAGCCCTTGCAGGCTGGTGTGCAAAATTAATAGGAAGATGCTATGAAAGTGTTCCATTAAGTATTTCTTAAAGCTGTGAAGTTTCAGAAAATTGTAGTTAAAAGGTGTTGAGGTAGGAGTACTTTCCAGTGTTCTAGCTGTGTGTTGAGATTGGAGTTGCTTTTGAGGTGAAACAAGCTGTGTAGACCATAGGTGCTGTCAACATGCAAGTATGAGCCACGATATCAACGGATAGCCAGGGGCCTCGCGTGGGAAGTGGCATCTGGAGGTTTCATTGCTTGGGGCTTGCTTTTCCCCTAAAATGGTAGATTACTGTTCATACAGGTATAAACAGAATTTGAGTGGGCTCTGAACTTAGTTTGTTCTTGTTGGCTTGCTTGATGGCTGTGATGAGGGCAGCCCGTTCTCCTGCGTGGATTGAGGGGGAGCTGTACACGGAGTGGGTTTTGTTAGTGCCATTGAGTGGCATTACGGACCTTGTATGCGGTCAGGGATGTTGTTCATTAGGGAGCTTGGTGGTTCTCAAATCTTAAAATTTCCCCATTAGCTTCGAGTATGTGATACGTGAAACTTCTTAAATATAAACTAAAGCAAGGTGCTCTTCATGCCTCTTGTGTAGTAGAGGAATTTGTTCCTTTTCCTTACTAGTGATTAAAACGAGAAGTGCTGTATTTTCTGTTTTGCTTCAGGAGGAGAGCTTACCTATGTAGATTCAATCCTTTGCTTCTACCTCTCACTATTACTGCTTGGGTAGGTTGAGAAATGGCTTTAATAATGAGTTTCATGGACTTCTTTTCAATTAACCTTTGAACTTCATGGTGTCTTCTGCTTCTATCCTTATTTGCTTAGCTTTATGGAGAGTTACTGAGTTGCTTCAAAAGAAATAATTCAGTAACTAACTCTTTAAAATAAACACCTCCTTCTCTTTTTAATGAGCTGTCTGCCAGGGATCTAGGAGGTGTTTGTTGTACAGTCTGATTTGTGAAGCTGGAAGCTGGGTATCTTTGGCCTCTGCCATCTATCTGTATAAATGCAAGACGTGACTCTCCAAGGGTTGCTGCTGTCTGTCCTGCACATGAGGCCGGAATTGGTAAATTTTGCAAAGGTTCAGGAAACAAGAACTGTCTAAAAACAGCTTTTCTTGTTTGTCAAGTTAAAGGGACCCTGAGAATACCTGTTGACAGTGGCAAAGATCTTCATTTATTGTCATTTTACGCTTCTGACCCTTCACATATAATGTATAAGTTGTTTATAATTTGGTAAAATCTATTGAAATGAAACCCAGGCCTGGCTTTACCTTTCTGAAGTGTTGTCTCTTCTCCATTCAGACCAAAAAGCAGCCATGGTATAACAGCACGCTAGCCTCACGACGCAAGCGGCTCACAGCTCATTTTGAGGACCTAGAGCAGTGCTATTTTTCCACCAGGATGACACGTGTCTCAGGTGAGTTCCTCTTGCGTGGTGTTCAGCTTCTGACATCAGTTTCCTCTTACAGTGCCTAGTCCTCAGAAAAGACTTGCTTTTGAGAGAGTAGCTTTCACTTCTTCCCTGCATGGGAACGTTGCTATACATATTTATGTGTGTTACTGAAATCATCCTGTTCTGTTTTTCTTGACCAATCTTTGAGGTTGCTAAATTTAGAAAATTTAATCCTGTCACTTTGGAGGGGCACGTGTGTTGCTTTGTAATCCTGTACTGTGAAGGGCATAACCCACAATAAACAATTTCACTGATGCTCATTCTGAAGATGCAAATGTTTGAAAGCAGTGGTTGGGTTGTCTTTCTACTAGATGTGGTATAAACACAGTAGTTAAAAACATTGCTATTGAAATACTAGAGAGGTATAAACAAATTGATAAATTCTCCTGTATTTAGTATGCAATAGGACACTTGGAGGTTATCCTTTACGTTGTCTAGATTGAGTCTTGGTTAACAAATGGCTTGGAGTATAGAAGCTGAGTGTGCAGCAGTGTTGTTGTCCCATGGGGCACACCTTAGATTTAAGGCTTGTTTTGCAGAATTAGAAGCTGTTTTCACAATTGCCTAGATTGCCTCATTCATAATTGAGTAACAGTGTGACAGCAGCTAGAGTAATTGTTACCTAGTGGATGGATGGTTCTTAATTACGTGACAAGATTCTCTTAAGAAACAAACGGGTCAAATGAATATGTCTTGAGGGTGAGGAGGCTTGCTCTGTGGCCCCTCTGGGGAAGAAACCAGCTTGCGGGGGGGGGGGGGAGTTTCAGGCAATGGGCTGTGGCAGGCAAGAGATTTGCAGCACCAAGCTGTGAGCTGCAGCTTACATGAAGAGTGACAGACTGCAGCGAGGAGCAGAGAGCAGCCAGCCCTCAGGGGATGGGAGAAACCTCCCAGGAACAAGGGGGAACCAGGCAGAGGTTGCTGCAGCAGAATATCTTTACTTGTAGCCTTGGAAGGCAAGGACCAACCTCCCAGGACACAGAGATCAGCAAGAGAGCTGGGGTAGAAACCCCCGCTTTTTTTTTTCCCATGAATTTAGTTTAAGTTTTATTTACTTTAAAATAAATAAWTAAAAATGAGGCTTGGTTTGTTGGGGTTTTTTGGGGTGTTTTGTTTTTTTTTTTTTAATTTAAAAAAATAAATTGGCTTTAAGTTTAAAGGCTGCAAAGTGTTTTAGGGGAGCTCACTCTTAGATAGGTCTACATCTTCTACCTACTTCAGAGCAGTGACTGACTCGGGTCTCATCATGCACGGCAAAATAATTTTAACAAAGAATGCAGCACGTTTAGAGGGTGCGTCAGTAGCTGGAAGATTGGAGAAGCCGGTCGTATGTGACAGCCAGTTTCCTGTGAAGTGCTAGCAAGTGCTTTGCAGAATACAGTACTTCACAGATCACGCTGAAATGTTTTCATGTGGTGCTAACTTGGTGATGCATAACTGTGTTTGTTAAAATAATACTTATTAACCAAGGATAACAAATGGGGCTCTTCCCAGCATTCCCTTCTAGAAGACATCTTTCTTCATAATTGGAACTATAAATATGAATGCGGTGAAACTATTTTTTGTATTGATGTGTCAGTTGCACCAAGAGCAGAGGATTTGCAAGTGCAGGTTTTTTCCTAAATAAGGGATAACCTGTGATACTAGATTAATTTTTCTTCTCTTAAGTCATTCCTGCTTTTAGACACATTTTAAATAAGATTTAATGTGGATTTAAAGCTTTTTGCAAGAGGTGCCTATGACTGTTCTAGTAGGGAGTGGAGACATAATATAACAGTAATTATGAAATGGCCTTGCACTTCGATGGGGAAAATGTCTTGAGAAGTAACATTTGGTTTTCCAGGCACAGATACAGAATAAATTATAGGAGGACTGTGTGCTTGATCTCTAAATGAGGGAAATGGAAGAGTAGCAGCTACTCGTTCCTATCCAAGTGTCGAAGGAGGAAACAGTCTTTGAAAAACACTGATTGATGTTTACATGCTGCTTCTTGAGCTGTTTCCTGTAGTGGTCAGGTGCTGATGATTTTAATTTGGAGCAGTACTTCATTCAGTTTGCCCCTTTTGATCCATCTGACATGGGTAATGTATATGCTAGTACTCTTAAACATGCTAATTACTAGCTTTCACTGTTCCTTTATATGTTCAAACATTAAATAGCATATAAGGGACACTTCAAAATGCCTTACCAAGGGTAGAGCAAGATAATAATTTCTGATGGCAAGGAATTACCAGAGTGCAGAAAGTGATTATTCTCTCTGTGTTTTCCCACAAGAGATCACAGCTGTATTTAGCTTTTATAGATCAACCTTTTCATTTTTTCACCCCCGTATTTCCAAAGCTTTCTAATAAGCGGAGCTTTGTTGTTTCCTTATGCTGCTGATAAGGAAACCTATAAGGATAACTTAACTAGTGGGTGGAATTTGATCTCAGCCACGTAAGCGAGTTGTGTGTATGGCTTCTCTGCTGCTGCAGTGGATGCTGTGGTTTAACAGGAGGCAAGGTGTGCAGTAATGTGATTTGCAAACTGGACTACCTGTAAACCGAAGTGTTGTGAGAGCAGCCATAGCTGTAGTTCCCTTACGTTGCACTGGTGCAAAAAGACAAAGCGAACGTGGGAGTGTTAGAGGAGGAGAGGGAGAATTGCTGCAAATTCTGGGGGTTGTTACAAAGCCTGAAGGCTCTACATAATGTTTGACTGCAGATGCGTGATTGTGTTAGGAAGGCTGGCTTGCCCATGCAGCATCACCATAAGTTAGGAATTTTTCCTTATTTAGGAAATACTAAATTTTAAAATGGTTTACATAAAATTCTGTTCATACCGAGAAAAACTGGACCTTCTGAGGAATCGGGGAATGACTTTGTTATCTACACCGCAATTTAGTTTTAACTTTTGTAGTAAACTGTTCCATTTCCCACAGAATATTTATCATCATTATTCAAGCTGGCTCACTTTCACCTTGTCTGCTGAAGGTCATAATTTTCACAAAACTTATAGTACAGGGAGTCTTCTGGTTTCATGCTTGTCTTCCTTCTCCAGCCCTGAAAGAACTCTCCCTCAGCTCTGTTGCTTTTGGAGTAACAAGACAAATATTTTTTACTAAAAGTATTTTCAATGTAATTGACACCAAATGTAGGCATATTGTAACTGAAGTATGGGGAAAGGAATATGCTTTCACCTCCATAGAAAACTAGACATGTTCCTTCTAGTGCACTTTGATATGCTTTAAGGTTTTCTGTTAATAATCTATATGGCCCATGGGCTCTGAATTTGAATAAAATAAATGAGCTTATCTACCAGGAAAGCTGTATTTGTGATCTGTAGGCAGATTGTCAGCACAGTAGGTTTACCTAGTGTTGCAGTGGAAAGACTTAATTTGTGCTCTGAAAAGTCATACTGCCTTCAGGGAATGCTAGAAGGGAGAGAGAACCTGTTCTTGACCAAGAATCCTCCCCAAATAACAAGCACAGGTAGCGTCACGTGAAGACATACATCTTGATTTTTGTTTGCTGTTGAGTTTATTATCTTCTTACTCTGTCTTCCCCAATGCTGCTGCCTCTCCCTAGATGACAGCAGAACCACAAGCCAGCTGGATGAGTTTCAGGAGTGTCTATCCAAGTTCACGCGCTACAATTCTGTCAGACCCCTGGCAACGCTGTCTTACGCTAGTGACCTCTACAATGGCTCCAGCATAGTATCCAGGTAAGACACACTGCGGCCCTGATAGTGCATTTCATGCTGATAACAGGCTGCTGAGGCTGAGTTAATAACCCGTATTAAACAAGTTATGGTCTGTACATGTACAACACTTCGCAGTTGCTTCCCAAAAATAGTTTTGTGAATGTGTGATTATCATTGATCTGCAAAGGCACTCAAGTACCACAGTAGTACCTTTTATTCCTGTTGGTGTTGGTTAAGACCGAATGTAGAACCTTTGAGGTGCCAGTGAATATCTGGAGCTGTTGTGATAAAGCACGAAGCCTGTTGTAGGCTCAGTCCTCTTCATGTTATATGGTTGCATTGTAAGTGATGCAGTTCTAGCACTTTAAGAAACATCCATCTTGCTTGGTGTTGGTAGCTTTAAGAATCTGTGGTGGTCTTAAATATTGTTGGTGGATCCAGTCGTAATGGCAAATACTAAATAGCTGAGTTGTTTTTAACTGCGATTGCTTGAACTCTTGAGTGTTGGAAGCTCTGTTTACAGTGCTAAACACTAGTGAGGGGGTGGTTGTGGTAAAGCAGCTTGACAGCTCTGTTCTTGCCAACAACAACYCTGTATCCCCTGCTGTGTGGGGTGGTCATGTCCTGTGCACTGCTGCTGAAGCTCATCTGAGCCTCCCATGGACCAGTTTGGACGCTTAAGCTGGTGAAATGCTATTGACTGTCTTTCAACAGAAATAGTTTCTTCTAGTTTAGCTCCATGAACCAGCTCCCTTAGGGATCAGGCTTACGAGAGCACATAGGGTAGGAAGAGGCTGGGTCCTGCCAGCAGCCCTAACCTTAAACTGGTTTCAGCAGCTGTGGAAGCATACCCTGGGGGATTTAATTAGTCTGTGGTAGCTTGCTTAGAGCTGGTGGTGGTGGAAAAAATGATGCAACATGTTAATTGGGAAATCTTTTCTGCATGGTATATATGCAGGACCCATTAGCTTCTTACAGGCACATTTCACAAATTTAAATGTATTTATTCACAGCAACCTTTTGAAGGAAGAAAGTATTATCATCTCTATTTTATACATGGGGAGCAGGAGATCCAAAGTGGCCATACCTGAGGTCTTGAAAGAAACATGACAATGACTTAATGAATTGAACTTGGGTTTTCTGAGTCTTGATCTAATGCCTTACGAAGGGGCCATTCGGACAGTGACAGAACAGCTTGAATGTTTGTTGAAAGACCCCAAGAAATTTGCACTATGTGAAGAAATTGAGGCATGTTTAGCATAGGATACATATTTTTTTAAAGCAGCATTGATTCCTTAACTACTGCAGTATGTAGCAGGAATGTATAATGTCCGACTTAGCCACAGAGGTCAGAACACAATAATCACTGATCTGATGTATATTTAACCTGCACTGATTGGGTTCACACTAGCTGCAATGAAATGCAGATGGGCCTCTCACTGCAAAGCAGACGAACTTCCTCAGCTACCAACTTCAGCACGGATTGGATTTTGCTCCTTTGCCCTTTCTTCTCCTTGACATTCTGCAAGAGCAGCATTTTTGTGGTATTTGGTTAGAAAATGCTGGAAGGGCAGTAAATCTTGCTCCTGTTTTGAAGGCATTATAATTCTTGGGTGAAATATATGTTTGAAAAGTATGTGTGTTGCTGTTGTTAAATGAAGATACTGTGGGGCCTCCCTCCAAGCCAGTGCTAGAATCGGTAGTTAAATGCATTTAATGGAAAAACAACTTGGCTTCCAACTCAATGTTCTCCCCTGCTCATGCTTTTTATTTATCAAAGCATTTTAAGAAATTTTTAGGGTTTTTAGTATGTGGGCTGAGTAAGACTGTTCACATCTGAGTATGTCCTTAAGCGCTTTGGTAAAGCAGGGCTGCTGAATGTGCTGCTGCTGTAACTCTTGTTAGCTTCTGGCTATCCAAACAGTTCCTTTAAAGTTTGAATTTGTTAACCAAGAGTTTACATGTGATATGTGTTGGCCAACACACTTCTGTTGTTCGCCATTGTTCTTCATCCAAATTAATAGACTCAAGTTCAGAGAGAGTCTGTGAAGCTGCGTGAGGTGTGTGTCTCGGTGATGGCAGCTTAAGATAATAGAGCAGCTTTTAGGTACCCACGGATGGGCCAAATTAATTATTGGGGTGCTTTAAAAAGCTTTTTAACCGAGTGAAATGCTGTGAAAAGTTTTATTGTCTGGCCAACTGCACTGACTTCTGAAGGTGTTCCTGGGCATGCTGTAGGAAACGCTGATGAAATAATGACAAAAAGTAAGTCTTGCTGCTTAGCTGTTGCTGTTGAGACAAATGCATTTAAATATAAAGCAAATACAAGGTTAATAAGTAAGGAATCCTCATAAATTTTTTAAAAAGTATTTTAAAGGAATATTTTAAGTATATTTAAGAAAAAAGTAGAATTGATCAGAAGTTAAACATCCTTGTACTTAATTTAGTTTGTTTTTTAGAAAAATAAACTGCTGTTACAAACAGACAGACTATAAGGGTGTTTGGGTTGCATTGCTTTAACCCTGCATGAAGTTCACACACTGGACTCCCAAAGCTCTGCTGGCTTAAATGAAGAGGTTTTTAAGATGTATTAGCTTTATGTTTGCAAAGGAAGAAGATGGAAATATGTTCCTTATCTGCAAAACCTTGATGTTTATTTAGAAGGGAAATAAAACCAGGTTTATGGTAACAGGATGAAAATTGTAATTAAAGACTGTATATAAACAGGCTGAAAAAACCTGAAACTGAGCAGCAGTAGTATTCTCCTGAGCGCCTTGCCACAAGCATATTTATGAACGTCTGGACTTCTTGAGGACTAATAAGAGACCATAAACAACACGATGAAGGTTGTATTACTATAAAAATTCTGGTGCAATGTTAGGAAAGGTACAGTTGCCTTTCAGGATGAAGGGACAAGCCAATGCCCTGCTCTCCAGCCTGGCAGTGAGCTTGCCCAAGGGACCCGCGCTGAGCCTTGCGGGGCCTGCGGCTCTGCGGCGGCTGTGCAGCATCCGCACGGTGGCAGCCGTCGGTTGCGGTGCCGGCAGCGCRGGGCTGCGGGCAGGGGGTGGGGGACCTATGCAGGGCTGGTACATAAGCTGTACATCTTCCATCACGGGCTTACGGTCTTATTTAGAAAGGTGCACACAGCGCGATCATAAGCCCGGTGAGGGACAGCTTTCTTACCTTGCTTAGAAACCATGCTCACGAGCAAAATTTACAACCCTCAGTTCTTTTTTCCCTTATCTGCTTCAAGAAAAACAGATTAACAGAGAAGGATGTTCCATGAAAACACGTTCAAGGCTTTGCTGGTTGCTTAGTTTTGCTTTAACGTCGGGGGACTTTAGTGTGCTTGCAATGTGAATGTACATGTACCTCAATATGCTAAATGTTTTTTTATACACTCAGTTCTCTTAAGTACGAAGTATTTACACTGTTTTCACAAGTATATTAAGTTTTGTTAGAACTGGGCCAAGGAATAAATTTTCCATTTACTATGCCCCCAGACAGAGCAGTCGTCAGAGCTTAACTTTTCTTCTCTCTGCTTGCTGTGGCAGTAAATAGTAAAGGCTTTCTTTTAAAGATGAGTCTGTAAACTGCAGCGTTAGCATTACAATGATTTATGTAGAAAATTGCTTTAACACTGTCAGAGGCCTTCAGAGAATAATGTGGCAGTCTTTCATACTTTAAAAAGAACAGAAGAATCCAAGAAACAGACTACAGCAAGATGTCTGTCTGAAACCTGGTTATCAGAAAGCTGATTCTCCCTGGCGGGTGRGTCCCAGGTCTGGTGCAAACAGGAGTGTGTCTGTCCCAGAGGGCCTGAGGTTTGGGGGCAAATGGTGTGGGTTTTTGTCATCTTCAAATGAAGACTTCAAATTCTTCTGGGTTAGCTTACCATTTCTTTGAAAGGTCTTAAAATGACATCTGAAGGGTTTTGGATAGCCAAGACTAACTATATCTTAAAGGCATAGTGATTTACAGAGAGGGAAAGAAAAAACTTGTTTTTTGGCTGCTGAAACCTTACTCAACTCATCTGTTGAATCTTGAGACAGTGTTCAAAAACTGGATCTTACCTTTTGGGGTCCATTCTTCTTTTTTTTTTTTTTTTCATTGCTTGCTTATTATTCCATTGCTTCTAAGTAATGAACAAGATACGAAGAGGTTTCTCTTAGCATTCAAACAGTACAATTAAGTCAGTTTTTCAAGATTGTATTTTTGTGTTGACCCTTTCAGTAACATGACCTGAAATCCTTTCTTCAAAGGTGAGCTTAAAAGAAAAACCATCCATTAGGAGTATGTTTTCCATGTATTCATTGAACCATTCTATTTTTTTTGTTCCCCTTTTTGCTTTGGACTACAATTACTTGTCCATATGAATTCTCAGATCCAGACTTTAACAAGGTACCTTTTAGTTCTGTGTCYACCATAACAAGCCCCTCTTGTCCTTTTTTTTTTTCTTTCTCTTTTTTTAATGCCCTGGGCTGGCTAGGATTAGATGAGCCATTTTATTAAGTTTGTGACCAGCAATGCTTCTATCTTCATGGTAAAGATAAATGAAAGAAATGTAAGAGGGTTTATCCTTCACAGGATTATGTTTTAGAGTACAGTAGATGCTGCTCCTTGAGAAGATGAGAAATGAGGAGGGCTGAATTTTTCTTATAGTCTGTTAAATCGATCATTTTTTAAATGGACTCTTACTTACAAGTGGCAGCTCAAAACTGTGGATGGATCAGCCTTATTTGGACTGTTCCCACAGCTGGAAGGAAGAGAGAAATACTTGGATAAAGAGACCTGAACTGTGGAGTGGCTGAGGAAACTTGAAGTGTAATACCCTGAACCTAGCTGAAGTTTATGCCTCTCTTGTAGTTCTCTTACCTTACTTCATCTGAGGTTTTGACCTGTAGACCAGAGGTTGTCTGGGGCTGAAGTGGGATTTTGTTTAATTAGAGCTGAGTAAAGTACAGATCCTTTCCCTTACTTTCTCTTCTTTTTCTCTGGAGTGCAGAACTGATACATTTCCTAGTACATAATTGTGGTCTGGATCCCTTGAGCAGAAGCTAAAAGTGACTTGTAACCAGCAGAAGGGTTATACAGATGTCAGTTCAGATCTCTGAATTCAGAGTTCAGAGACACTCTCAAATCTGTAACGTAGCCCTCCAAGTCCCCAGCATGGGCTGCTAGTACCAAAAGGGACTCTGAAACCAGAAAAGAGCATGTCTGCTCGTATCTCCAGTCTTGACCTGAAAAGTAAACCTTCTGGTGACTGTGGTGACACTGCAGAGAGAGGTGTCTGTTATTCCATCAACATAAGCTTTCACTTTTAGGGGTAAAACTTCAATAACTTGAAATTGGGAAGTTAATGTATGGAAGTTGCATGGCCACCAGTGGGACCTCATTTTTTTCCTAGTAATTTCAGACTAATTTTCAAACTATTTGGTAGTAGGAAGATCTTTTTCCCATTAAGCTCTCTTAGTACTTCAAACCTGTCTCCATCTGTAGATAATTAGATGAGGTTTTTTTGGTTTGATTTAAACCCTGTGAATTTTTATAAATGGTCTGTTAAAAGTATTGAACAGCCTTTTGATGAATTTGGGAATCTGCTTTTAACCAAATGTATTAAACAATGATTGCTCTTTGTTTTTTCTTTTTTTTTATATCTTGAAGAAACTTTTGTGCAATTTACGTAAGCAGTTTCCATTTCTTGGCAAACGTCGTGTAGTGGTCACTGGCTGTGGTGTGGGGCAGTCTAGCATTGGAGCTGGCTTCCCAAAGAAGTTGCGCAAGCTCCATCCTCGGAGGTATTCAAGAACTGGCTGGAGAAAGCCCTGAGCAACCTGGTCTGACCAAAGAGCTGCCCCTGCTCTGAGCAGGATATTGGACTAGAGACCTCCAAGTCTTGGGGACTGTACTCTTGTGATAAAGGTACATGACTGCTCGTTAGAAACTTGAGGTTCTGTCCCTGACTTTCTGCTGAGTGTCTTCCTCTGGCCTTAGCTTTTAAGGAGAAGCAATGTCCTTATGTGGCTTTGCCATGTATAGTGCAGTGAAATTCACTTCCTACGAACTTTGGGATCCCCCACTTACAAATGGGGGTTAATTTAAACAGGATTGTATTTATTAGAATAAGACTGGGCTTTTTTGAAGAGAAGCTTCGTAAAAGTGCAGGAACTTAAAATGGATGCTGTAGTGCCAGGAATTCTCTGAGAGATTAATATTTAGGGTAGGAGGATGGTACCATGTGGAAGTTGCATTGCATCATTGCATCCACACCTTCTTGATTGATAGGACAAAAATCTTTTCTGTGAGGCTGCAGGTAGCTGCCCCTCTGTTCCTCCTGATGTTTATGTAATAATGGCTATCATCAGGCAGTAGTGCTGTGTCTTGGCCTCAGGAGTTGGACTTGCAAGCCATGAAAGCTGTGGTTTCACAGCATCTTATATGCAGAACTTAAATGCTGACGGTGTTGGTAAAAGGCAAAGACAGATTTCCCTTCATTCCCCCCCAATTTTATAGCTTGCTTTCAACGCTGAGTGTTGATACAGTGAATTTTTGTTTGCTTGAAGAAGCAAGCCTGTTATTAATAGAACATGAATTTCTGTAGCTTATTACAGTGTTCTTTTAATTCTCCAGCCATATTTGTTGGGAATGCCTGAATTTGCCAGGAAGTCATTATCTGAAAAGCATTAGCATGCCTTTGGATTTTTTTGTTTGTTCCTTTCCTTGCTAACTAGAGGAGTTAGTCTGTTAAAAGGTAGGTAGTTGAAAAAAAATATATTGAGGTGGTGTGTTAAGGCATGCAAAGATGTATGCTGTGGGCTTAAACAGTTCCGAGAAAAAAAAAAAACCTTACAAGCAGCTCAGCCTGGAGAAGAAGCTTGAGTTAATGATTATTAATATTGTCTGTATTAATAAATACAGACTCTAAGACAGATGTTTGGGATTTATATGCTGCATAGGTGTTTTGTAGAATAAGTTATGAAGTGACACTTATGTTCGTACAGGATTATATACAAGTGTGTGTATACATTTGTGTAAATGAAGGTGGAAGTCAGATCAAGTTTCTCTATGTGAGACTGTGTGAAATTAAGGGTATTCATAAGTACCTTTTATTTTTTCTAAAGAATAGTTTAAGGATAGCATTCAAAATACTGACCAAAAAAGATTCAAAAAGCCATCAAAACAATCTCCTGAAACAGATTTGGCAGTTGGATGAAAAATGCTTCAAATGGCGTTTTAACCTCATTCCATCATCGCCAGGCAGCAGGACCATCTGAGTTAATTGCCCCTGCCTATTCTTTGGCTCCACGAGATGGCTCATCTGCAGCGTATGGACTCGATATTTATGAAGGCTGGTGCCCTGACTCACGGTGCCTGTTGGACTGAGCGGAGGTGTCTAAAGAGGTTACTGTCTCCAGCTGTCCCTCCTGATGCTCTGCTGCGGGGTGTCTGGCAGAAGAGCTGATGGCAGTGTTGGGCAAATTTGGAGGCTTGAGTTAATAATATGGCAGGCTGTGTACTGGGGCACTGGGCTGGGTGGTGATTTGTTCCGAGAAATGGGACCTCTGGCAACGTGGTCAGCTGGAGACAAAAATGTCTTCAGCTGCTGCAGCTAAATCATGGAGGAATCATGAATTGGAGCCTATGGGCAGACTGCATTGTTTACAGTCCCAGTATTGATAGAGGTTTCCCGTGCTGAGCTCTTTCAGATATATTTGTTCCCCTGCCTCTTCGGCTCTGTTGGCAGCTGCCGTGCTCAATTTTGAAGAAACAGAATCCTCGTTGGTGTAGCAATAAATGTGGTTGCTTGAAAATCAAGCTTGCAAGCTTTTGAATGGCCTTAGTTAGAAGGTACTTCAATGTCTATCACGACTGATTTTCTTCCTACTTAATGGCATAATCCCGACAAGATGGTACTGCTGTGCCGGCAACCTTGCAACTCATCGTGGAGCGGGGTTTTCTACCTCAGACCTGCTCCTTATACAGCTTGGGCTGAGGCTGGTGCCTTCCTTTCTGGAAATGTTTCCCAAGCTTGAATGCAGAAAGAAGGCATCTGAGTGTGTTTGGAGACTTAAAACCTCTTCCACCATAGTGTTTTGTAATGTTGAGGCTGTGCTCCTGCTACTGTCAGAGCTGTTTGTAACCTACTGTGTATCAGCCCAGCTGGGAGAAATGGCAGATCCTGGTTTTCAAATATAGATAGGTTACCCAAAATATTACAGCAGGCAGACTGATAATTTGGCTTGAATTTTAAATAGTGTCATAAGAAGCATTCTGCGTTTAACTGTTGGCATTTTTAGTTAACGTTTCCCTACTCTAGCTTATTTTAAATGGTGTTTGTGGAAAAACTGAATCTAATCCTCATTAACTTGCATGGTAGTTGTTTGCAACGGCTTTGGCTCATTGTACTTCTGTGTATCTGGCATATAAACCCAGGGATTGTCGTCATCTTCTCTTCAGCATGCAGAAGAGCATCGCCTAGCAGTAAAGTGGCTTTTTATCAATACGCTTTATGTTCGGTTACTTGCAAAATTCAGTAGCTCCCCATAGGTTTTCTCATCATTAGTGCTAAATAAGCCAGGTTCCCCTGAATATATGTATTTAAAAAAACAAAAAAAAAAAAACCAAAAAACAAAAAACAAAAAAAAACCACAAACACACAAAACAAAAACCCACCAAAACCAAAAACCAACCTTATGCAGTAGAACAGGATGTCGCTAGCTGTAGTGTCTTACAGACAGGGCTGGAAGTCTGTTGTGGTTTCCTGGGAAATTTTGGGTTGTAAATACTACATAGAGGGTCTAAATAGAGGAGATTAGATTCAGGGTCACTTCCCCTTGCTTCCCCCCCAAAGTGGAGGGGATCCTGTGTCTGAAAGTTGAGCTGTTGCAGGAAGCATAATTAATCTCTTGTAGCATAGTATATTTTCTCATTGGGTTTAAAAAAAAAAAGAATGACTCTGTTTTATCTAGTGATGACAAAGCATGAAAGTAGCTCTGTTGGTTTTGATTTCAGAGCTGTGAGATGGAACTAAGCCCACCAAACCTCCTTGATTCAGATTTAATATTCTTCTTTAAACAAGCTCTTTATGGAATGAGGGTATTGCTAAGTGGTCTCTGTTAGAACTGATGGCATTTCATTACACTTAAAAGGATTTTTGTAAGCATGAAGTGGGCCTGGAACTAGGTCTAATGACATTACTTTGTCAACGTGGTACCTTTTTATGCCTTCCATCAAACAGAGCAAAGTAAAATTCCAGGCTGCAGGAAAGAAGCTGAAAGTGTGACTGCAGCATGACTGGTGCAGTAATGTCTTCCCAAGGGACCCGGAGCTGAGGACCGTCCTTCTGTGCAGTGCAGGCTTCGATGAACTGTTATAATGCCCTTCCCTGTCTGTTTCCCAGCCGTGGGGTGAAAAGAAGATAATCAACACACAGAGCTGGCTTTCTAGTGTTTTCTTTGTTTCACATAGAGGTTTGCTTACAGGGGGCGTGTTCCCATCAGATGTTTGAAGCCTGGAAGAGGTGTGATAGCAGGGGAGGGTACCCAAGGTGCATTCAACAGCAGCTGGTGCTGCTGAACCTGGAGCTGGAATATCCCAAACAACTCCAAAGAATGGGATCAAACTGAAATATCTTGGGGTCCTCTGTCCCACAGTTTTCATTAGACTTCCATTAGACTTGAATCTGATMCATATGGCCTCTGAGAGGCCATAATTATAGTAGTCAAGACAAATCTGGCAATTTTCTGGTAATCTGGGGGTCACATCTAACACAAATTAATGTGATTCTTAGGTATGAAGGTGTTTGTTTTCTGATGACAAGATGCATTTAAGTGGAGTCTTGTTTATACAATTAATTTATCTACCCATAGAGCAGTGTAGAGAATCGAAGCATTTTTCTTTGAGTGGCCCTTCCTGAGTAGAGATTGCAATAACCTGTCTGGGATTGTGGTATGCTTGCTCAGTTCATATTTTGGAAAACATTTAGCAGCACAGGGGTTTGGATCAGGGAATATATTCAACCAGCGGTAGTCTATCCTTGTCCCTGTGGTACAGGTTAAGGACTTCAGAACAGCATCAGTGACCTTATTTAGGTGGTGCTTTGGAGTAAGGAGTAACTAATGCAAGTGTTGCTTTATTAAAAACAAACAAAAAAACCCACAACACTTCTAATTTCAGCCACTCACAGCTTTAGCAAAACAGTCTTTTGATACTGAAACTTCATACACTTTGTCTCAGTAGCCTTTTTTTTTTAATATGTGACAAAATATAGACTTTGAGCTGATGGAGCACAAAATCTGAGCGCTGTAATAGCAGCTTCTTATGCCTGAATATAGCTTTGTTTTTAAAAACTACAAATTAGTATGCTAGTGCATGCTTAGTGACACTAATTACTTTGCCTTAAAATATCAGTCTGCTATAAAACCAGTCTCTCAGGTATGTGATATTAATACAAATTTCTGTATTGGTCCCAGGTGCTGAACAGTCTGCAGTGGTGGTCATGGTGTTGGATTGTAACCTAAATTTCAAATCTTTGACTTCGATGCCTCAAAATGGGCATTGGAAATAGGCAACCAGGCTATAAGACGGTGGGACTTGGGATTGTTAGAAGTGACAGGATATCCCTCAGAGGCCAGAGAGTGGAAGCATGAAGTGAGAAAGACTTTAAGGAAATGTAAGTGAAGAGCAAAAGCTGCTGTTCTCTCTCCTTCTTCCCACCAGTTATGTCCCCCAAAACTCAAAATGATATATCCATGTTGCAATTAAATATGTGGGGCCACAGCAAGATAGGAGTTGGGGTTAGAGATACAGAAATAGAAACAGCACCATATTAGGTAGAAGKAGAATTGAAATGCTTTGGTATATTCAGGGAGGAAAAAATATATATATAGTGTCCC
This sequence comes from Phoebastria nigripes, assembly GCA_035582835.1. NCBI lineage: Eukaryota > Metazoa > Chordata > Aves > Procellariiformes > Diomedeidae > Phoebastria > Phoebastria nigripes. Next base: position 420,748 of record JAYKAV010000034.1, read on the forward strand.
ATGAGAGGGACTGAGTCATTTACTTGGTGGAAACGGCAACTCGTATGGTCACAGATCGCGTTACCAAGTCACAGCTGAGGCATTTATGATTATAGTAGCAATTGTAGAGTGTGTGTACGGAAAGGGGAGAGAAGCAGTTGGCTGCAGACCTTGAATTGTAACTAGTGATGCAGTTAAAGGCAAATGCAGTTAGTTGCAACCCCCCTTCCTTCTCCTGATTTGAAGGAGTAGATAGAGCACATACCCATTTCTCACGGAAACTCACTGGGCTAGGTGCTCCTCCGGTCTGAACCCCGGGGCGTTTCAAACTGCAATTTCAAGTACAGTGTGAGCTGCCCTCGGTGAGCTAGCCCCATGCTGTCCCTGCAGAAGACCACAGAGCATGCCAACCTGGTCACTGCCTGTAGAGTTGTCGTCTTGTGGCCTCCCAGCATCCACAATCATTACATTGGGGATATTAAAGGTTATATCCAGATTTATTTCTGTTAATATCTGGTATGGGCCGGTTGTTCATGGATTACTGTTTTCAGGTTCACTCTGCCACCATCGTGTGTTGCAGGAGTAAGTACCTGGAGTGTGTGTGTGGTTTTTAGTGTGACTGGGAGGGGGGGAACCCTTGTCTGTCCCAAATCAATTTTCTGGTGAGTGCTTCCTAGTTCTAGTGTGGAGTGACTTGCTGAACACCAGTCTTGCTGTTGCCTTCTTCATAACCCTTATGGTAAGGCAGCTGCTCCATTCCTTTAATCAATTTAGTTGTCCATCTGTATGCGTTCTCTAACGCCGGTGCATCCTCCTGGGGCGTGGAGAACAACTGCACGCACCATTAGGATGCGAATGTAGCGAGGCTTTATACAGAGCTGGTAAATACTCATGCTTTACTGTTTCTCCACTGGTCTACCCTCAACACCAAGTCAAGCTTCCAGACATGTTTCAGAAGCGATTTATTTCATAATTCCATTTGTTAGCTATGAGTGCTCTCCAAGGTCATATGTTTTAGCATTAAAGCAAGCAATTGATTTATAATCTCACAGATTGAGAATAAAGATAAGCAGCAGAGCAACCAGAACCCTTGAGAATGTGTTTACTTTCTAGCAGCTCTTAGTGGTATTTCCATAGGCCACTGGTCATTAACTTCTTAGGAAAAAGAAAACAGTAACTTGGGAACTAGAGATGTCTCTCTTCTATTTTCCCTACAACAAAACAATCGGTTCCTTTCAATCTGATTTTTATAAGTAAATTCTGTTGCACACTTATAAGTATTTCTCAAATATCCAGGAGCTTTTGTGTCCCCAAAAGATTGCTTATAAAAATTCAGCTAGTCTTTGTTGGTCAGAAATACGGAGTTTAAAAGTTGGTTTAAAAAAAAAAAAAAGGAGCAATTGCTAATTGTTTCTAATGTGCACATCTTTGAGGAGCAAGGACCACTGCTAGTCCAAAAGGGAACTTCACTGGATGTTCAAATGATCTAAAATGTGGCTTACCTCCAGTGCTTCCTTAAAAAAATGAAAATAATGTCTGCACTGGTCTCCAAGCTGTAAACGAGCTTGCTTCATGCTAGGACTGAAGTAGGTTTGTAGCACACAGAGACAGTTGGTGCTCCATCTCCCTCTTAGATGGTGAAGATGTTCATTGTCAGTCCCATGTTAAGTCTACTTAAAATAGTGCTACCAAAACACGTTGCTCTTATTTTAGCAGGATGTTAATAGCCATTGCATGCATGTTTTATGTGTTGCTTTGGCTCGCTGGTGGCTCTGTGCCTCTCACCCCGTGTGAAGTGGATGCTCATGTCTAGCTGGTTTATCTCTTGACTCGATGGCCTTTTTGACAAAAAGGATGAAGTATTTCCTATTACTCTATTGCATGTTATCATTGTGCTAATGACTAATTCACTTTGACTGTAGAAACGTATCATCTGCAAACCAGGATGTTGTTCTTCAGAGCTGGCCCTGTTGTGTCTTTTGACAAAATAAAACTTAAGTTCTCCTGCGAATTTTCATCTAGATAAGCTTGTGCATTAACAAGTGCTTACATTGAAACAAAGACTTCAAGCAGTAAGTGACAGGAATACCTTTGAGCTAGTTAAATGCAAATAAGCCTTGCTTAATACTAAATGCATTTAGAAGACTTGTAGGAAAAAGCATGAAAATAACTGTTGCTATGCAAGTGAGCTGTCTGTCCTAATCCTGATTAGGCCAGGGGGAAGCAGAGCTTTGCAAATATTAGGAATAGTTTTATATGATAAATAATCCACTTGATTAGCTACTTAGATTGTTCATATTTTTCTTTGTAAATCGCTTACTAAAAGCCAACTGGCAGAAAGCGAGAACACTTGTTGTACCAGGAGTGTGCATGGATGATGAAGACCACGGTGCAAGTGTGCATTAGGCTTGCTGTGTTGGGTTTGCCTGCCTCTCTCACAGCTAAYGAGCATCTATACAGGTGATGGTTTACTTCTGCATCCATTTTCTCCCTGCAGTGTCTCTGCTGTTTGAAGGTCACAGGTCTGACAGTCAATTTCATTGGTTGATGCTTTTTATTAATTTTTTTAATGGTGTGTTAACTTTTATAGACATATTGAAATACTCATTTGTTATGTCTACAGCATGTCTCTATTTAAAAAAAAAAAAAAAAAAAAATTAATGCTAGAGAAGCAAACCCACCCCAGGTGAGAGAGGTTCTATTCTGTTCTAATAACTTGGCTTTTTACCAGACATTGTAATACATTTTTTTTTTTTCTTCAGCAGCAGAAGGCTAAGGGTATAAATTGCATCCAAGTAGATGAATCGCTGCCATCAGTTTAGTTGTGCTTTACCTGAATCCAACAGGGCAGTGAGCAGGAGCTGAGACAGCGGTTCAATTAAGACTGTGGTACAAGTAAATCCATTGTGTTGTTATAGAGGCTTTCGATTATAAATTTCTTCCATAGAATAGGGTGAGCTGACAAGACAAGACAGGCCTGAATGGTGCTTTCATCCTGTTTGTATAAAAAGTGATTAGACTAGGGTAGATCTGGGTCTGGGGGAGAGCAGTCTGGCTGCTTAGATGACTTCTTTCCCTCTCCTGTTTTATTTAAATAGATACATGCTTGCTTGCTTTATTCCCCAGCCATAAGCATGTTTCTTTTCTTTGCCTTTTGGAGGCTTGCTGTTTTGCAGGCTTGACCTGACTAGCTCGTTTCTCCTCTAGCAAGCAAGCAGTTGTGAGTGGGACCAYCTCCTGCTGCTGCTTTGGAGAAGTTTAGGTGCCTGAGTTAAAAGGCCAAGTTGCAAGCTGGTTTTCGTTGAATTATTTTATACCATCAGACTGCATATCAACAATCCTTTCTCTCCATAGTTTAAAAATAACTTGATATCTCCTTTACAAGGACTTGAAAACTCCGTTGGCATTTAAATTTATCTTCCCTTGAAAGCATTGCAGTACCTTCAAGTTCTCAGCTGTGTTGAGGGATAGAAAATTCTAGCTGTTATAGCTATGGGGGCAGGCTAAAGAGCTCCCTCTCTTCTTGTAATTGGTTTAATGCTTTCTAATTGTAGAAAGGTACCTTAAATACCCCTGCTCTCAGGATTTTTCAAGCTATATGAATGTGAAACCTGATCAGTGTAAACTCAGCTTTCTCTGCTGTTCAGAACTTGCTGCCTGGTTCACAAGTGCTGTGGCTTTTAAAAAAAATCATGATAGGGACAGCAGAGATTGAAATGAATTACTGAGTGGAAGAACCCCAAAAGAGACCTCTCAAAGTGGTAGATTGCTTGCTTAGTCAAGAGATTTGAGGAGAGCTGGTTACTGACCATACCAACCTGGAGACTCAGGGCAAATGCTACCCCCAAGCCCTTTCTGGGAGGAGTAGCAAACTTTGAGGCTGATGTTCCTGAAAGGAGGTAGGTGTATGTGCACATCCGCCCTGCCCTGCCTGCAGTGACATGGGCTGCAGGCAGGAGCTCCTTCTAGGAAGCAGGTTTACTTCCCTGGCTACTAGGTGTCTAATAGATTTCTCTTTAGCCCTTCCAAGCTGTGAAGGTAGCAAGGACATTAGCTGTTTATAACCTGCTGCCTGCCTTTCTCTCAGATGTATTTCATGTACAACCTCAGGCTTTTCTCATTTGCAGCTTAACTTTGTTATAAGGTGACTGCTTTTACTTCCAACTTCATTGATATCCATTACAAACTTGCCCTGCAGTTCAAGAAAGAAGGTGCCTTGGTTTCCATGAGCAACCCTAAGTGGAAGTCATAGCGTGCGTGGTTTTTACAGTACTGATGATATATGTTTCAACCCTTTGTTGTTACTCAGGGAATTTAGAAGGTTTTTTCCACAAATGCTGGTTTGCTCCTGCATTAACACTTAAAGTTCACCAAGCTGCTGTATATAGGAGGTATAAGGGATGCAGCAATGCAACCGAGAAATCAATGGGCAGTCATCCCATAGCACGTTGATCGTAGAGTGTACAGCTGAATGTTTCCAGGGTGAGCTGTCAGCTTTGACGTTTGGGTACTGTGCAATGTAGATGGTGTAGCTGAACTGGAAAACCTCTAGAGCATCTGAACAAAGATCTTGGCTGTGGGAGGGAGATTGTGCTACCACAAAAAGTCCTTTTGAGTAAATGGAGATGTGGGTGTGTTTAGAGGGGATTAGAAAATGGTGCTTGAGAGCAAGAACTCCATGCTGTTGGCCTGTGTGCCAGACCTGACCAAGGTGTTCTGAACGGGGTATTTGCTAACTGCAAATTGTGATTCTCAGCTCTGCCATACCGAGACATTTAGGTGGTAAAATACCCTGCTGGTAAGTACATGTGTTGTGTTACACAGTTCTCAACTTATGCTTTTGTTCCTCAGTATTGAGTTCGACCGAGACTGTGACTACTTTGCCATCGCTGGGGTGACAAAGAAGATTAAAGTCTATGAGTATGGTACAGTCATTCAGGACGCAGTGGATATTCACTACCCTGAGAATGAAATGACCTGTAATTCCAAAATCAGGTAGGCATTGACTTTGCATTTGGACTCGGAGGACCTTTTCCATTTGCTTGTTCATGTGCAGTAACTGTTTTGCTTTCTTTATCCATTGTGGGAATGGGAGGGGAAAGGAGGAAAGCAGGAGCCGATGGAGAGCTTGCTTTGAACTCTGGGTGGGATCGGGTGGCACAAGCACTGTTACTTGTGTATGCCAGGCTCATCCAAGGTAATAGCAGGCCCACATATCTGGAGGAGAAAGGGACATAGGGTAGTGAACTGCTTTTGTGTTCCTTGCGAATGCCATTGGATACCTCCTCGGTTAAAAGGAGAGTAAAAGTGGAGTAGTGGATATGCTCTAGGTAAAGTCTTAGCTTGTCTCAAGGTAACATCTGTGCCCAGTTCTTCATAATAGCCACCGATTCCTTCATGCTCTCTTCTCTTCATCGACCAGATCCTTTGCATTCTGCCGAGGGGCTGCTAGTCCTCAGGAAATGTGCCTCATTTGCACCTTCTGCCTATGAATTTGTGTCTGCCTGAAGTACTGTTCTGCTGGGCCTCATAATATCAAGCTCCTGGGAAAAGACCTTGCCTGATTTTTGCTTCTGTGCTGCTATCATTACTGTCAACCTATTTTTTTAATCTTTTTAGATGACTTAAACCAAAGAAATATAGACCACCATGTCAGAACTTCAATTGAAAGAATCCAGCTAACATAACTTAAAAATTCTAATTCAAAAATTCTGTTAAAGCTCAAAAGTAAATAATACAGGCAATCAAACCAATTCAGTATTATAATACAAGTCTCCAGCATCTCTGAACTCATTTGTTTTTATTTGGTACTCTGCATTTTAAAAACAGTAAAGCGCACACAAAAGTGTAAGTAATAAATTTATATAACAGTATGGCTTCCACGAAAACAATGTTGTGCAACAAGATTAATAATGTTCGCAGCCTACTTYATAGTGTAAAAGTCACGCTTAGTTTCATAGTTGACACGTTTCTTAAGATAGATCAGTCACTCCTGTAGCACTCATGCTGATTATTCTCAGGAATTGTGTAACAGTATTTTATGAAGGAAAAGGTGTAAATGCAACTGACCCTGGGAGTGGCTTTCAAGATGGGTAAAAACAGCCTGAGAGGGATTTGTATTGATAAGCCATACTGATTATGGACCTTGTGTTTTGCTGGACTTAATGAAATGTTCAGCATTTTTGCCTGAGTCATAGCAGAGTTCACACTGTTCAGCTTCACTATTCTGGAGAGAAGAGCAGAATAATAGGAGAACCATCTAGCAGTCGATTACTACCTTTCGCCTTAATTAGAAGGGGAAAAGCAATGTGTGTTTGGTATTTCTCGGTCCATCGGAGGCAACTTCCAAACTTGCTACTTCAAATTTGACAGGGATCTACCCCAACGATCCTGCCAGGCATTAGGAAATTGTTTGTTCTCCCTTCTCTGGCAGCCGCCGGTGAGGAGACCCACGTTAGCGCCTTCAGTGATGTCAGCTTTGTGCTCCAGACAAGACATTGCTTGCATTCAAGATTTCTTCTCTTTCTCAAATTTCATGCATGTACACATTATATATATGTGACGATGCTAAATGCATTGTCTTCTGACACTCTGTGCCTCAGCGGAGGTGGACAGGGTCCTCTTCTTTCATTTCCTTGCCCTAGTTTCTCTCATTCCTCCAAAGAAATGCCTTCCCCCCCCCCCCCCACCTCATTGGCACCTCCACATTATATCAACCTTCCTTCGGCATGTGGGTGCTTTTGGTTTTGACAAATAAAGTTAGGCTGTCAGTCAAATGCATCTTTGCTATATCCATTAGTTGTGCTGCCAGTCACTGGTGCTGGGGCTCGCTGGCGCAGTGTCGAGCAGCATAATAACTTGCTATTCTGAAGTGGCGTAGCTTGAGGGAGAAGTTATATATGAAGGCTGTAATTTCATTACGGAATATTGCAGTATGCTGAAAATGTGCCCATATTATAATAAAATCTAAACAAGTGGAGCCTGCTTTTTGTAAAAAGCCTTGGCATAAAGCTGTTGATCTTAATTTGGGTGGAGGTGCAGCTTCTTTCAGAGGCTTACTCTACCTGCTAGTGCCTTTTCTGATATCGAAGACAGACATATTTCTGCTGTGGCCCATGGGTGGTACCTCTCTTCCCAGCAGAGATGTGGGGGTCTGTGTGCAGACGGGATTTGGTGACATGTCTCTTCTGCTGAAGCTGGCGTGTGTCACTGGCATGGCTCGTAATGTCCCTTCCGTCCTCACACAGCACCAGAGCCATCTGTCTGCAGGCACTTTGGCTTTCCATAGACATGTCATGGAAAGCTCATCCTAAATTGATCCTGGTTAACCTTGTTCAGAGTGATGATGCTGGAACATAAATCGTTAGCGGTTATGTTGGTGACTCAGCTTTTGGAGGAGCAGCAGCTCGGATGGGCTTTTATAAAAGCAGACAGGTGACAGCATTTGCAAGGACTTGTGTCTGGCCAAGAGCAAGTCTGCTGGCCTGGAGCAGCTGCGGGAAGGGAAGCCCTTGCCTGGGACAGGGCTGGCACCAGCCCAGCCCTGCTCTGCTGTGTGCCAGCTGGGCGCCTGCTGAAAGGTTGAGCTTCATGCCAGCAGTAATTGATTGTAGGCTTTTCTGGAGCAGAGCCCTGGTACCAGCTGTAGCTGAGTCTTTCTTCCTCTTTTCCAACCCCCTTTTTTACACCCACCTGCTTCTTAAATACTTTCTTTTTTCATCATCTGCTGAGCTTTCTCATCCCTATTTTTAAGAACAGGGAGGAAGTCGGTGTGTTGGGTTTCTGGTAAATGTGCATCGCATCCCCTGGGAATGACAGTGGCATAAGCTTCCAGGAAAAACATAAGATGACACATAAATCCTCATAAAAATCCCATTTACAGATTCATAGCTTCAGTACAAGAAACAAATCCTGGCATTGTGTAGTAGCTATAAACAGCACCCTGTGAGCTAATTATGACTTGCTGTGTCCCTAGCTATGGCAGACAATAATCTGCGGCTCCCCCCGCGCAGGGGGAAGATGGGAAAGGACGAGAAGAGGATGAACAGCTAGCAGCGAGACACAGCTCTTCTCTGATTTATTCAAGAGGCAGATTTGTTGTTTTGCCATAGGTTGCAGGGGGAGAAAAATAAGGAGATCTAGCATTCAGGTGAAAGAAATTGGCTTTAGGCCTCGTTAATCTACAATAGGTGATGTGCAAGTGTGGTTAGGTAAACATGCTTTTGAAATCCATGTTTAGTATTCTGCATGCTCACTACTGTGTGTTTGCAGCATCTGTACTTCAGTGATAGATGTTACCACAAACCTCCAAAATCAGCTGCATCTGTTTAGTCAACTGCAGTAAAAGCAAAGCATCAGTAGGCTTTTTTTTAGGAGGCTGCTAGTATTTTATTGTTTTCATTTTTCAGTGTCAATAAATCAAATGCGTGATTGCTCTATCCTAATAGCAGTTCATGGACATACTGCTGTCAGTTTTTAAAATGGCAGTCAGTTCTCACTATTAAGTTTAAATTAAGCAAAAACTCGCCGTATGGTGTTTTTCATCATAGAGTCTTTGCTATTTGGAGAGGTATGAGCCCTCTTTATGCTGAAAAACCTCACGGGTGGTTGTGTTAGTTGCCCATATTTCCAATGCAGAAAACGTTTGACACTAAACAGGTTACAAGGAAATATACCTTCAACTTTCATCAATTCCAGTTTTCAGAGTAACTGCTTCACTTTGCAATAAGATGAAGTTTTTCTTTAAAAGTATTTGTCTCTTAACCCTACTAGAGGTTTTCTTTTGAATTGATTAGAAAAAAGGGGTTTTCATAATGGTAATGTAATTCTGTATGTCTCCGAAGTATTTGGTTAGCGTTGTTTTTCATGTGGATGTTCCTTGCAGTAATAGATCACTCCCTTAAAAACATTTCAGTCCTAAAACTACTGGGCATTGGTTGACTCATGGTAATAGACTGGATCTGAAGCACTTGGCACTCGGAAGCAGGTCAGACCACAGCGGTTTGTGCCTTATTAAAAGCTTTAACTCCACTTAACTCTTACTGCCAGAGGGGCAGTTGACACTGGATAACGTGATCCTGGATTGGAGACATTTCAGCCATAAAAATACTCGCTCATGAAAGAAACATCAGTGTGACTGACAACGCTAACCGAGCTGGCCCACTTGTGTCTCCAAATAAAATGAAGGATGCACATAAATCTTTACGGGGTCAGGATTTCTCTGTGTCCAGATCAGCTGCTGAGGTTAAGAGAGCGTTTCAGAGGTCAGTGATCAGCTTTCAACTAGTGTTTCTCCAGGCTAATCTCCTAGGAAGGAAAGCTATCACAACTTATGTCAAGATAAACCTCTGGGGTGTAACTATTACCCTGCTTCTGCATTAAAAAACAAAGCAAAAACTGAAAAAATACAGCTACGAGTATTTAAAATAAAAGATGACCTCGCACAACTCCTTTTAATCCAGTGCTGAATTATGCATTATCTCAGCCTTAGGTAGCTATTTTTTGTGTCATATCTCATAGCCTCCACATTTCAGTTTCTCCCTGGATGTGACTGCAGGCCATCTAAAGGTTGTCTGCAAAAGGTTATTTTATGTACTTGTGGGGTTTCGATGCTTAACCTGTTTGAGGACTGTGTAAGCTGCATTTTTCGTCCGTCTCACCTTTGCACTTTTCTTCTCTAGCTTGCTCCCCCATGCATTTTTGAGTCTGTTATTCAGCTTGTTACCCTTGATAACATCTCAAGGGAGCTCAAAAAAGTAGATGTCTTTGAAGTTTCAACAAAATTGCCTGTGTTGGGCATGGAAGAAAGATCAGCGCTTCCCTTGAGGGGAGCATGGCAGTAGCTTCTCAACCCTTTGTAGGTCCCAGGAAAACCACATGGAAGAGAAACATCGTAATGTCCCAGCTGCAGGACAGCCTTCTTTCAGGCCTGTGTCATCGCAGATGCCAGAGAATACAACCAAAGGACAGTCAGCCCTTGGTAAAAAGCATCCTTTACCTGGAGAGGGAGCTCCCCTCCACCTGATCCAACCCTGAATTGTGCTCTACGAAGGTTGCCTTTGAGGATTTAAGTTGTAAAGAAGCTCAGGTATTGCAATGTCGAGGAGAAAACTCTAGTTTCAGACTTTGTAAAGAGAGTTGGGTGGTGATGAGGGGAGAGTTAAGGCAGAGAGCTGGAACAGGATTGTTTTTGTCTTATTATGATCCTTTAATCATATTCCTTTAAAATGAAAGATTTATAGTGTGTGTGACTTAAAAGGTGTTAATTGAACCACTTAGTGGCTGCAAATCCCTAAACATTTTTCACCTGTCAGTTCCTGTTTTCCCCTCTCAGTCTATCTACAAATGCTTTCCAAGTGAGTGTTAACCCCTTGTTAACACCATCAGACTTCAGTGGGACAGAATGCTTAGCTTGATCTTTGCTGTGCCAGACCTAATGGACATACTTTTGGGCACAGAAGTCCTTCATTTTTCTCATCTATATTGATTGATCCAATAAAATAATTACCTCTGCCTACAAACCTGGTATTTCTTATATCCTTAGATCTATCATATCTCAAGTAGTGCTGTTAAACTCTGTCCTTTTATATTCTTCTGCCTACTCAGTAGTTCCTAATTTTCATCGTCTGGGGTGATTTCTTTTTTGACAAGATACAGTTACGTGATTATCCTCTTCATAGCAGCTTGCAGTGCCCAGCTCTCTTCTGCCGGTCAGATGTGGATCTTGTGCTCCCCTAGCGTAGAGCATCCATCCTCTAACCAGCCAGGGTGGTACCAGCATGTCTCTAGGACCCTCTCCACCTGCTGATGCTGCCCAATGTACTCTCAGAGCTGTCCAGATAGAAGACTGCCTTCTCTGAGATTTGGCCCAGGGCTGTATTCTTCCTGCTTTTGTGTGATGGCTAAAACTTACGCTTTTTTTTTCTTAAGCTGCTTGAAGCCCTGACGTGAGTGGAGATAAGATGGCAGGGGGAACAGGTTTGAACTGATAAATGTCTAGTGCAGTGTCTACCCTCCTGTCATTAGTTGGAGACTGCTCCCAGCCCAGAGCCTTGCTGTGTTGTAGCCCTAGGGCTCTGAACCGCTTTTGCTTCCATCAGTGACTGCTCTGCCTGGAAACAAGACTCCAGATGTCAGACAGGGTTGTCTCTGGACTGCTGCAACCTTCACCTCAGTCCTGGTGGGCAGTGCCTGCCAGCTTCATTTGGTCCTCAGGGAGCCACTTGCCACTTAAACCACTCTGAATGAGGCTTCTAGTAAACCATAGGCTGTCAAGACCTGCTTTTCTGCAGGTACCTAAAGGTAGTAGAGCTTGTGTAAAGATAGCTCCTTGATGATACATTTGTGGACAGTCATTGTACCTACAAGGGTTGAGGACACTAACATTTTCTAATTAATGACATGTCGTGGAATAGGTGAAATCAGGGAAAGCATTGCCTGAGCTGTATCACCTCAACCATCCTCTTAGGAGCTGGTGGTTAAAGATAATGATGTATATTGGGTAAATAAAACTTTTTAAGTTTCTGAATGCAAAGTTTTTAAATCAAGGGATGTTGTTATATGAAAGAAATGTGTCAACAGACTACAGGTAGATAGAGGTGTGCACAGGGAGTAATGTTTGACAGGTTGAAAACAGTGTCATCGATGTCATCATTCTGTACTGGCCATTCTAAAGAAAGCTCCCAGTGATCCACTGGGGAAGGTGTGTCCTGAAGGTTTTCTCCAAGCATCATGCAGTGGTGTGAGGCTTGCAGAAAGCTGCTGCTGTTGGATGACTTTGTCTCGTTTCTGTAAGTTACAGATTAACTTGTGCAGACAGAGAAAGTCGGAGCTGGAAGTCTTTTGGATCACTCAGTGAAGTTTCCTACTGATGCAAGCGCCAATAGCGTGATGTTCTTTTCATGTATTTCTTCAAATTTGTCTTAAAAACCAGTTGAGTTTGCCTCCCATTGTTTAGCTGCTCCAGAACCTCAAATAAGCTTGTTGATTCTGCAGCTAAATAGTGGTGAGCTATGATTAGTAGTTGGTGTGCATAGTCCCTCTGTAGTTATAAAACTCACACCCCAGTAAGTTAAGTTTGACCATACTCAGGAGCAGAACACCAGTGCTGCTTTAACGGTGTTCATATATTTTAACTACGTTAAAAAAGGAAAAGGATTTTTCCCCTTCTGTGTGTAAATGCTGTATTCCTAAGGAAAACAGGCTGCCTGTGTATACTGGAACCAAGAATTTGCCAAGGTATAATACTCCTAAATCAGTACCCATGTATCTACATCATATTTCAATGTGTAGCTGCACTGATCAAAGCAGTACTAAAAAGTTACAGAATCATGGACTTCTAGTTTATGTTGTTGGTTAAAACTTGGCCCCAAGGCTGCCATAATCTAGTTAACTGTGTCAGAGCTGTTTGACCTGCATGAATTGGATCTGTCAGTTCAGCTTCTGCTATGTGCATCACAGTTGATACCAACTGGCGTGCTTTTGTGCCAGATGGTCCAAAAATTGGTGAACAAGTATTACAAATTTTCTTACTCTGTCACATTTTTCAGGAGTCAGAGTGGAGGCATAGTGCCAGAACGCTACGAATGTGACTTGGCAGTGTCACTGCTCTTGTTTCGTCTGCTGATGGTTAGAGTTTGTCGGTGGAATTGTCATTTAGTTTTGCACGGCCACTTAATTCAGTTTAAGATACAAACCCATACAATATATGTTGCAGTTCTCGATCAGAAACATCTCCTAAACTGCCCATAGCAAACTGCTGTTTCCTTTTGGATAGGAAGGAGGGGTCTTTCCTCATTTACAGAAAGCTGGAAGTAGTTTCTCAGAAGTTGAACTTTCATTTGCACATAGGTACAGGTGTAGAACATTATATATGTGCAAAGGGAGAGGTTGGTTTACCATCCATGCAGCTATGTGTTTTACATATATAGCTTCTGTTAGGTAAGTAGTTATCTTTATGACAATAATAGTAGTAGCTATTGGCAAGAGGCTAAGAAGTCAAACTCTGAGCTCTCTGTGAGAATTTGTGTGGAATTCAAATAGCAAAACAATTGCAGTATTAGAGATGAATACATTAAAAAAAAAAAAAAAAAATCCCAAGCCCTAGCACTTCATATTGAGGGAGGCAATGTCACTTAATCCAATAAAGCTTTTTTTTTAGCTTGTGGAGGAACATTTGTTATGTTTCTGGTGGGTTTTGGTTTTGTCCTTTCCTCCTTTCCTGAGTGTTTCAGTGGGGTGGCTTGATCAAATGCTGYGTGCTTTGCAAAGACACTAGTTGCCTGATGTATTGCAAGAATGATTTTTGTGTTGTAAGGTACGATTTAATGTAAGACTGACCGGGGCTCTTTTTCTTTTTAAGCTGTATCAGCTGGAGTAGTTACCACAAGAACCTGCTAGCCAGCAGCGACTATGAAGGCACCGTCATCCTTTGGGATGGATTCACGGGACAAAGATCCAAGGTCTACCAGGTAACATGCAATCAGTGAGCAACACTTTCCCACACCATGGACCACGTTGGGGGAGCAGTATTCAGTCTGAGATTCTGCTTCTAGTCCAGCAATAGGCTTTTACGTTCCACAGGGTGAAATGGGTGCTCCTCCCGTTTGGTAAATGTATCTCATCGGCACAGCTTTATTGAGCTGTAGTCCTCCGAGGGAGGCAGCTATATCTTCTTATCACAGTCATGAGGCAGTTGACATTTTCTTGCTGCTGCTTTCAGGTAGGGAATCTGCGCAGGGAGAAACGAGTTGGAAGTTGTCTCGCCTTTCTTTAGAAACCTCTGTCTCTCCATACCTGTTCCACTTCAGTCTTTGTCAAAAGCCTTTTATAAAATCCTGCAGTGATTGCTGCTGCAGGTGCTTGTAAAGCAGAAGAGCAAAATGCAGTCTTAAGTGGCGAGGCTGGGAGAATGGAGTGGTAGGCAGAACCCTTCCCTGTACAGTCCTGCGTTCAGCAGAGCAGCGTACACATGCAAGTGGGCTGAGCTCAACAGCACGATCTGGCATTTTGTCTTTTCATGCAATTCAAACACTGTCTTTCTATATAATGGATTCTGAGAGGCTTGTGATCAGAACAAGGAGGTTGGAAGAGAAGATGGTCCGTTTGGGGAGAGGCTGGAAGTGCTGCAGGCTGTTGTGTAGGTAGCATAGTGCATTGAAACTGGTCAGTGATAATGAATGAACTGCAGACCAGCCTTCAGTTCCACCTTCTTGACAGTTTAACATAAGTTTTAATTCCTATTTAAGCCTTTGTTTACTTTTTCATTGTGTTTTGGCTGTTTTATAATGCTTGTTTTCACTAATTCTTTGCATATCTCAATTAAAAAGAAATTATACTGGACAAAATAAATCTTGTCTGTTTTCCTCTCAAATATATTTTGCATTTCTTTATGAGGCTGAATAATGAACCTAGAGAGGACCAGCTGGTACTTATGTTAAAACAAACTCATTTTGCTTCCTATCAGATTACTTGAATTTTTTATTTGGATTTGCATAGAGGCATGCGTACTGACATCTGCTTCGCATGTATTAGAAATCCTTTAGTGACTTTGTCCTGGCGAGCTTTTCATGTCATTGTCTTGCAAGGCTTTAAACAAAGAGTTCTGCTGAATTTCGGGTTTCATTCAATGCAGTGTTTTGCTTCCATGTGGGATTTGCCAGTGGAGCAAATACAACTCTTCTGTGTTTTGGGGGAGAGTGTGTAGCCGTGTAAGAATATTTGTTTGAGTAGAAAACCACAGGATTAGACACCAGAAGTTTTGTTTAATAACTCAATAGGAAGGTGAGGATTTCCTGGACTTTCAGAGAGGAGGTGTTTGAAATGGCTTTGAACGGGCATCTTCTTGGTGTTGGGAGATACAACTGTGATCTACTAGAATAAGAAACAGCACACAGTGCAACCACAGCCAGTCAAACTGTGCTGCAAACACAGGTCTTTAACATATATTTCCTGAAATCATTATTTTTTTTTCTTTCAAAAAAAATCAGGTTTAGTTTTTAAAATTGCCATTCTACTGTCTTCTGCTTAGTGGCACGTCTAGCATACTACAAGCATTGGTCTGATTGGGAGAAAAGATATTTTTTGAGAAACTGCTAAACACAGTAAGCTTCTCTGTCCAGGACTCTCCTGACAATTTATACCAAACAGCATGTGTTTTTTCTTTTACTATTTTATCAGATTACAGCTCACTACCTTGCAATATTTTTCTTGTTTCTCTAAACAGGAGCATGAGAAAAGGTGCTGGAGTGTTGACTTTAACTTGATGGACCCAAAGCTATTGGCTTCAGGCTCTGATGATGCCAAAGGTATTAGTCTTTTTCAGTCTCTGTGCAGAAGGCTTACACTCTGTATATTCCCTTTGAGGAACAAAAATGTGATATTTCAAGTAGCTGATTCCTCAGCTGCCTTCAGTATTGTAGTTGATGTGATAATGTGTCAAGATATTACTGAACTGTTCAGATCTTAGAGAAGGAGAGGCTTTGTCTGGATTAAGATTTCTTGGTGCGATATTCACATTTTTGGGTAATATGCTCTCTAGCTAGCATTTTCCAGGATGCTAAACAAAGCAAAATGTGTTTTAACATTAGTTAAGCTTGTTGAGTTAAAGCTGTGGGGCCTTTCAAAAGAACAGCATGTATTGATATTTCAAAAATGAGGTTGTCGGTAAAAAAGCAGAAGTTAAAAATGCCTGTTGCTGTTTTACCCGTAGCTCTGAATGTTAAAGACTGCACACAACAAGAAGCTTCCCGCTTTCAGGATGTGCAGTGTGTTTGTCGGCGCTTAAGAGAGTCGGATGGTGGACTGAATGGGAGTGCTGGGAGCAACTCTCAGCTTTCCACACTCTGGGGTCCATTTGACRAAGGGCTTCTGGAGAGAACCCTTAAGACAAGCCCTTTCCCAACATAGAAAAATGTTCCTCTTCTTAGAAGAAATAGGAAACTTCTAAAGAAAAGGATAGCACTGAGCAATATGTAGTAGTATTCATCCCTAATGAACAAGATTTTATCTGTAATATGTTTACAGTATCAAATTAGAGTTGTTAAGCAGCAAGAGCTTTAGAGTTCCTTTCGTAGTCAGTGGGGATCAACTCTCCCAGATGGGCTGAAACAGCTCTGGACAGAGCTCTTCATGATTTGCTTTGAAATGATAAATTAATTTTTCATAAACATTAAACCTTGCAAGCTGCTCCCCCCTCTAAAATGCGTTTAAATTCTGTTTCAAAACAAAGCTGTATTAGTGGCATTGGCTGCATTTGGCAGTCTTAATGTAGCTGGTAATTCCATTTACAAAATGCAGCTTTAATGATTATTTTATATTTAAGGTGGCTTTTAAATGTTTTTTATACACTTCCCTCCCCTTTTTGGTGGAAGTCAAGAGTGTTTTCTGTGTGTTAAAACGCAGCAGGAGTGAACATTCACCTTGTAAATTATCAACCTCTTCGTCACATTGCTCCCCACTCACGCTATGCATTTGAAAAAGCTTATCTGCCAGGTAGACGTGTATTTGTTAGCATGTTAACAAGTTGTCCGGTTTTGCAAAGCCAGCTGCAAGCAGAGCTTCTGTCTCTAGCTTAACAGTTCACTTCAGTAATAGTTTCTAAAAGCGTAGTGTTTACTTAGAAATTATTGTAATAAAGTCGGCAGATCTACATAACTTGCATTTCAATTCACAAAGGTCTTTTGAAGGCGTATTGGGGTTTTGGTGAATAAAACTGGGCTGGAACATTTTATCCTTTGCTTCTACTGTGGTTTGCCTGTGATTTGCATATGTAACGAGCCCATTAGAGACAAATGGAGTCCTGTGTTGAAGTGTTTGAAATAAGCACAGATTTTAGAAGTCTTTAAGGTACAGCACAATAGTAGCAAATGTCCAAATTAATGTTATAGTGTCCATCTTCACTTCAGTGATCACATTGAAAGGGTTAAACGTGAGGAAAAGGTAACACCTATGACGAGWTGTCCTAACTCAAACCTGCCTAACTTAATTTTTTGTCTTTCTGCTTATCACGTTCAGGAGTGTTTGGTTGAGTTCTGGCCAGCGTTGGGTACATATAATACATGTTTGGCCAGGTCCAGCGTCTGGTGGGAAATCCAAGTTCTATGTACCCTTCCTGTCCTCTTTTACTTCTCTGCTTGCGTGAGGCCACACTGGGCTTTCTRACAAGAAGCTGAATGCTGATAGATACTGGTGTGACCAGAGCGATTGGAGCTAATCTCACCACACTTCCCTGGAAAGCACGGGTATAACATTTTCCTGTCAAGTGATCAGGACAAGCTAGCAAAACAGTGACAGCTTTGCCAGTTCTTCCTGCTTGCCTGTGTATCTGCCTGTCTCTCCTAGGTCTTTTCAAGTTAGAAGCTAATTTTTAAAGCACTGGGTATTCTCGGTGGGCATGTATTGGGGAAGGAGCTTTTAGATGAAAAATCCTATCAGTGCTTCACAGCTGTCTCTGCCAGGGCTCAGGCACAGCAAAGGGGGTGCTAATGAATGGAGTGCTATTAGGGATAAAATGATTCTGATACAATTAGGAACAGTATCCTTGGGCCTCGGGTCCTGCATTGTCCTCATCCTTAGATGAAGATAATCCAGGATGCGTATTTGTGGAAGATCTTTTTACTTTAATAGCAGATAATGAGAGCATAAAAGCATTATTGTATTTGAAGTAACTACTGTGTGTATGAAAACCTCACTTTTATCTACAGTTGTCATGCCCTTCCCTTCTAAAGGGGCAAAGGTAGTTATGTATGTCTATAGGGACCTGACGGTGTATACCAACTAGACAGCAGTGAGCAAAATTAAAGTGTTTACTTGTGCTACAAGCAGCTTGAGGAAATGGCACAGTCTTAATTTCAGTTCTTTTATGCACATAATAATGGCAGGAGCTATGATTCTCATGTAAGTAGGAAAAGGTGACTTTCTGCTATTGGAGGAGAAAATATTATTTAATTTTGTGAAGGCAAAATGATGCTATCAAAGTGCCAGGATGGGGCTGGAGCTAGTTCACTTAGCTAATGACTTACAGCTGCTTCTCAACTCAACATCTCTGTCTGTTCTGGATTGGGAATGTAGTTTAATGGCCATGGTAAAGTTAGCAGATGAGATAAAGCAAAATACTTTGTGATGCCATGTGGGTAGAATTTAAGTCTCCACTGGGCTAGAGACCTGTTTTGGAGTGATCAAGCATTTGTTCTCTGCTCTGGGGTTGTTTTTGAAGCTCTCTGAAGCTCAAGGAGATACAAGCTGTACTGACAAATTCAACTGAAGAAAGAGTCCTGGGTTTATGTCCTTTCTGTAAGCTGTAGTCCCTTCACTCTTCCCAGCTCAAAATTAAGAGGTGGAGCAGAACAGGAGCACCTGATTGCTCTGAGCCAAAGCAAGAGGTTACTTTTCATTGTCTCATGGCAAGGAGGAATGCAAGCATCTGTTTCGTTACATGTAAGGAAAGTAACTTCCATGCTGCCTTGGTAAGTGAGACCATTGGTACCAGTCCTACGGCTATGTTGTGTGTTGGGTTTTTTTTTATAGTTCCCCTGAATTCAGAGGGGCAACACAGATTTGCAGAGTTGGCTTCATAAAAAAGAAGCATGGCCTTCTAGAGAGGGAACTAGCCTGAGAACTGCAGATCAGAGTTTATTCCCCAGCTTTGTTGAGGAGTTCCAGAGGATTGTTTGGGGCTCCATTTTCAGTGATACTTTGCTCCGTCAGCTTCTGCTGACTTTAACTGGAGGTATAGGTGTTTATTGCTCTTAAAATATCAGGTTGAACTTTCAGTTTGCTCATTTTCATGGCCAAAAGAAGTTCGATAATTTCCTGGAGATTTATGGGGTTGTTGGATTCAATTGGGAATACCTTAAAAGGTCAAGAAGATGTTGGTAGATAAAATACCAACCAAAATATCTGTCTGGCTATGTCTTATACAAGGAGGAATACCCTGTGGTCATTGCCTGCTAACAGTCATCAGTTTACATCATCCTCCTGACCTGCACAAGGCAGTGGGTCAAAAATTTTGCCTAGCAGGACAATTCAGCAGCTTCCTTCTTTCCTAGGGATTCCTCAAATCTGTGCAAACGAGTTTTCTGGTAGCAGTATCCTATTCCTGGTTTACAGCTTTTTCAGAGTAACAGCAGCCTCTCCATCACATGACCAGTTAAGAGTTTCAAGAATGACAGGCTGGATGAAATATCCTTACTGTCGGTGTACCAGCTGTGTACATTGACACCTTCAGCTATTGGCAGTACAGGCTTCTATCTCTTTTAGTGTGTGTTTAGACACAGAACTGATGTATAGAAAATTAATTTATAAACTTACACATTTGGTGTAAAGCTCCAACCAAATAAAAAATGTCTTGAGAAGACCTAAACATTTTAAACCAAAAAAGCTGTTCTGGAGGCATCTTCTTACTTGTTTGGTGAGGGGTAGAYATTTGGCTACGTAGAGGTGTCTCTCTCAGCAGCTGCAAAATTAGGAAACATGCTTTAAGAACATGTGTCTTAGAAATAGTCATTCTCAGATGGTTGCTTATGTCATCAACACAATTCTAGGTGTTATCAATACATTGTATAATTACTGCCTCGACCTCAGCAAAATTGCTGAAAGCTACAGCAAATAAACTCTAYCCTTATGAATTATGCTTTATTAACATGTCAGTTCTTTTTAAAAAATAATGGGCAGTTCCAGGTAAAACTTGGCATGTTTCATTATGTGTTGTTATATGTCTCATATATCCTTTTTTTATGGTACTGACTAAGATATAATTGGAGCCCAGCGTGTCCCACAGCAGTTAGATCACAGAAATTGCAGACTCTAATCTGTGTCTGTCAGTTGGAACGAATATTATGATGGCATCGAACATGCAGGTTGACTCTTCCCCAGATTAAATGGCTCTGCTTATGACCCGAAAACTTGAATGAAAAAAGGAGCCAAGTTGAAACCGAGCCTTCAATTAGCTTTTGCTACAAAACTGAGACCAGATGGCCATTTGTTTATTAGAGGTGGTGTCAAGGAGAGACTTGGCCGCTTTGGATGCAACTTTAAATATTGATACCTGGTTGGAAGGCTTCAAGACAAACCTGTGTGGTTTTAGTACTAGATTTGGGCAGAATATCACTCTGAGCTGTGAGATTGTGTAACCTCCCCGCACGCCTCAAGTTGAAGCAATGTTGTCTGCCAACAGTGTCCTCTTGTAATCATGGTATTACTTGCTTCCTATACCATCTCATCCATAAACTTGATGTCCTCTACTGTCACTGCAGCTCAGACTATACATCTCCTGGTGTCTGTTCATTAAAGCAAAATGCTAATGTTTTATTGTTTTGCAAAATTGTCTTTCCTGGCTCCGTTCCCCTCCCTGCCCCCAAGCACAAAACACGACGGAGGAGGTCTATCATCCAGCTTCACCTGGGAGAAGAGAGCGTCTTAAGCCATACTTTGCAAAGCTGTTGGTTTCATTTAGAAATGTAGAGAGATGTTTAGGATGAATATTACAGCTCTGGTAAATGAGAATGGATTTTATTTCTGAAAACCAGCAACAGGGTGGGTGCTGTTTTCACTGAGTTTTACATAATGCTTATATGCAAATACAGTATGCATCAGTGTTTGTGTTTCTGGTGTATGTGTGTGCTGCTTTATAATGGTTCCAGGCAGTTGTCAGATACCCACGCAGTGCTGTATTTGAAATGATTCCTTAGTGAGCTCTGAGCAGTCATGTATTTCTTTCATCCTTGAAGCTGTTCTCCTAAGTATGGTCAGAAATAGCACAATCTTGTTGCTTTTCATTGCTTGCCAGACTGTTAAGAACTAGGTATGCTAGAATGAATGTGCCAGTGTTCCTCCTTTTCCTTGACCATCTAAAACATCCTTGAGTAATCCACGTGGAAGCCTTGCTGCTTCTTCAAAGCTCCTGGGAAAGACTGACCAAGGGGTGATCCAGAGGGGTCCTCAGAGTGCCGGGGGGACACACCGTAAGACAGCTTACCTCATTTATTGACCACAGTGGGTAACAAGATTCCTGTTCTTTTGCCATTTTTGCTCACTTCACCTCCAAAGTGAGCTTTCTGTAAAAAGACAGCAGAGTACCCATTGGTCACAGATCTGAAGAAACCCAGGCAGCTCGTGGCAGCTGTTCAGGGGATTAAGTCTTCATGTAGCTCCTGCGTGTTCAAACATCGACTTCAGCTTGCTCTGCTTCCTGCCTCAGCATGCTGATCGTGATACTCAAGTGCAGCACAACCCACTCATCAAGAAAAGGGGGAAGGGAGAACACTTAAGTCTTATTTGTCTGCCTTCTAGGTGTCAATGGGGCTTGATGCCAGTGTGCTGCCCCTTCACCTGGACCGAGGGCAAAGCATTTCATCCGTAGCTTTTATTAGTAAGGTTGGCTACATGGGGAGCACCTGGCACTCTTCATCTCTAAGGTTAAATGGTACTTGAAGTGTTTGTGGGTGAAGAGGGTGGGGAAGGCTGTATTTCAAAAAGCCACTGGTGTTTTGTTGGTTGTCCTGTGAAGCACTGAAGTGAGTGCTTGGGGGAAGAGCTCATTCTGTGCCATGAAGCTTAATCAATGTTCACACGGTAGTCTCGTAGAACAGTAGAGTTCCTTGTAGCAAGGAAATATATCATCACAGGAAGCCAGCATACTGATTTCTTTCCTGTCTGTGCCAGTTTCTCAAGAATAAAACAAGTTGTTCTTACTCACTGTGCTCAAGCATACAATTAAGTATATTTATTCTGTGCAAAGCGATTCTGCCGTGGAGCATGGAGTTCCTGCATCCCAGCTAAGGGACAAGGAACAAAAAGGATGCAAGCCTTCCTGCTCTTGGTGATGTGAATCTGTGGTCCCATAGCCTTAAACGCTGAGATTCTAACATGTGGTTAGTCAYCTGCTCTGATGTTCTCAGCCACATGGGATGTGGACTTTCAGCATCTCCTGTGTGTATGGARGTGGTCAGAATATTTACAGTGAGCACTTCAGAATGTTCTCAAGTTTACCAGCCATCAGCAGCAACTGACCCTTTACAATCACTAACGTCTTGGCAACTGAGGCTTTTCAGAGTCTTACTTATGAAATAACTATATTTTATGCCTTTCAGATGAGGTTCATTTTTTTGTTGTTGTTTTTTGTTTACTCGTTTCTCTTTTTCTGTTTTTCTAGTGAAGCTGTGGTCTACCAACTTGGACAACTCAGTAGCAAGCATCGAGGCCAAGGCTAATGTGTGTTGTGTCAAATTCAGCCCTTCTTCTAGGTATCACCTAGCTTTTGGCTGCGCAGGTAGGTAAAAGGGGTTTTGGGCAAAGAGGTGCTGTTTCTTCCTTCCTTTGTTTCTTGTTCCCCCCAAAGATGTGAGGTTGGCTGCTGTGCCCAGGACTGAGGTGTCTTTGCAGTTAAAAAGCCTCTGAGTAAGACTTCTCAAGTGTGCAGTCACCCAGAAGACRACATGATACTCGACTGTCAACTTCATCCTGCAGGCTGACTTTTTAATTTGGGTGCCTCTATCAGAGATAAAAGCAAGTGGCCTAGTGTGTTTATTGAGATCACTAAGGCAACCAGGCAAAGCTCAGCTTTGAGAGTCTCGTAGCAAAGTTAATGTGTTAACATGGTGATAGTTGTTCTTTCTGATTTATAGCATTGCTCTATAAATACTATAAAGCCATACTGGGAATTTTAACTGGTTTTACCTGAGGTGTGCTGTAAAACAGTGGCTGTGCATGTTTCCCATAGCTGCAACTACAATCCCCGTGGGTGGGCTCATGTTTTCCTAGGTTGGGCAAAGCATCGCTGTTAATGTTGTTTTTTGAAGTTGTCAGTGGGGAAGGCATGATGAGCCTTTTATTCACTTAGATTAAATAGTTCTTGGTGATAATATAAAGATTTGAGAGCAGAGCGGGTATCGCTTTGGGAGGAAACTGTATCGTGCTATGCATGCAGCAACTGAAACTCAGAGGTACCTATAAATGTTTAACCAACTCTGCATTTTCTTTCTCTTCGGGGAGTTTTAGTGCACTTGTAACTAGATGTTCTGACGATGTTTGCTATCTCTGGACTTCAGGAGATACGTTGATCATTCTTGCAACCACTGGTCTGCCATTTCATTTAGGTGTTCTCATTTCCAGGCTGGTTCTACTTAGATTGTGACTCTTAGGAGGAAAAAATAAATTTGCATTTTGATACACTGCAAAAAATGGATTCAAGTTGGAGTGTAAAATATTGACTTGTTTGACAGGCATCTCGCTGAAGTTTAGTGAATTACATGCAAGAATGGCATTGAATTACAATACCTACTAGCAGCATTTGAATGAAAGGGGCTATCTGTGAAAGGCTCTAGGGAAAGATGAGAGCACCAGCTCCAAATGGATCAGCTGCTGATTAAAATAGATATGTAAAAGCACAACAAAACGGAGTTCTTCCTCATAAATCAGTAACTAGGATTCCTTTCCACCTGAAAGGCAGAGTGGGGATAAGGCATAGATAAATCTATGAAGGCTTTCGGAGCTGTAGGGCATGTGGGATGGAAGTGGATAGGAGTGTGTCTACCCCCACACTCAGGTCTAACAAACCACGATAGGCTCGTCTTCAACAAGTGTGTTTGGGAAAGAAGCATTAGTAAGCACTAGGAGTTATATGGAGGTTTTAAATGACTACGTGTGCATTTTTGATTTAGAGAATGCTGAGGGCTAAAATGGTATTTGTACTGGGGAAGAAGGCGTAGGAGGGAGACAAGGTAAAATTTTAAAAGTGTTTACATCTGCTTGATGCTTAGTAATTGAGTCTCTAAATAAAAATTAAAATGGGTATTTAACTATGATTGCTGAAACAATTACATGGAGTAATTGAATGGATGGGAATGGCTTCCCACAAAGGAGTTCTAATTGATCTTTCAGCCATAAATACATGTGAAAAAATGGCATATGAAATTAAAAGAAAAACTGGAGTCTTGAAAGATGTTATTTCTGAACTCCTAAAAAAATCAGAGCAAAGAAATTGAGTTAGTGTCTACTTTCGTACTCCATATAGTCAAACAGTCCTGTTTCATGTGTTATGATGGAGACAAAGGTTTTTCTCCTCCATCAGTTTCAGCTGGTCTTGTTTACTAATTTCATTTAGTCTATGGAAAAAGCAATCTAACTTGTAAATAGTGTGATTCGTCACGTGGGCTATAAAATTAATAAAGGAAGAGTCAAAGCTGGTTTCCTTGAGTAGTATTAAAAAAAAAAGTGCATTGGGCACACTGACTTGGCCATTCCTGTTTACCCCCCAGTAGGAATAAAGATGAGTGATGCAAAACACTAAACACTAATTCAGTGACCAGTGTAGTGGGCAATTTTAGAAAGCTGTCCTGGCTCTGCCTTGGCTTGTTCACATCCTCAGAGGATTTTCAGTTTGGAAAACTGTTTCAATTACTTACTCAGTGATTTAGTCAACGGTAAAAGAGCCTAGACTTTGTAGCATTGCATGCCCAATACAATTTTGTACAGTATTTAGGCAGAAGTGCTGCTCCTGTATGTACTCTCTTGTTTTATTTGTTGATTTGTAGAACTTAATGCTATATATGTGTGTATATATATTTATAGTTTAAGACTTGATGAGATAAGCAATTGATGAAATGATTGGGGGGGGAAGTATTGGTACTTAATATTTGAGATGTAAAAGGAGGAAGTAAATTGATTTAATATACCATTATTAAATTACTAAACATACGTGTTTCTGTTCCCCCCTTTCTCTGTATGCAGAATAGCTTGTAAGCTAGCATGCCTTGCTTTAGCAGTACAATTTTGACTGCAAGTCTAAATTTTTTTCAGTGTTAATATTTTGAAATTATGAATTTTTTTCAATTTTCATTTCTTGTTTTTGTTTTCTCTTGAGGGTCGGTCTTGACCATCCATACAGCTGAAACCCCTTTTCATAAGGTCTTCTTTCACACCTTGCTTGATGAAACATTTTCCTCTGCCCTTGATAAATGCATCTTGCCCACTTGCCTCCATCTATTAGAAATGCCTCTTTGAAGTGGGTTTTCCTCATCAAATGCTTCAGCTATAGATCAGCATCTCTTTGAATCTCTGTGCTCCCCCCAGCTTTGCATTCTCCACAGAAATAGGATGGCTATCTTAAGGTCCTTTCTACCTGTCTCCAGTTTACATATCCCTTCTCATTTGTTAGTAAAATCTTGACTGTTGGCTCACCTCTGCCAGTGGTGCACGGGTAAAATATTGAGAGGTACCTTTTGTGCTTTCTCTTACTTTCTTCAATTTTAGAAGAACTCCCTTTTACAGAAAAATAGGAAGGAAGATACTTAAGTCCCATAGAGGTCTACCAACATGTGGCATGAATTATGTGAACTGATGCAGCAGCCTGTTGAAGTGTTCTCATTGCCCTTTTGTTCCCTGTGTGCCTCTATTTGCTAAGGACCTCTGGTCCTCAAACCAGGGGCTCTTTGGGCTGGGGGTCACTTCTGCGTGTCCAGTGCTGAGGGTGATGGCAGCTTGACCCTCAGCTGGGTCCCTCAGTCATACTGTAGTGTAGGTAGCCACAGTCCCGTACCCACAGCTTCAGGGCTCTCTAAGTAACCCTGAACCAGAGATCTTGGTTTTAAAAAAAACATTTCCACCTGCACCCAGTTTCCATGCTGTATTATCAAATAAAAGGAGTGAACCACAGTGATGGTGATGGATTTTGAAGCAAGGCCAGGCTGCAAACCCTGTGGCACAAATCAGTGAAATGGGGGTTATTGCTCCAGCAGCTTTGGCTGTGATTTTTCTCCCTGGTGAGACTGTGTTGACTGTGCTAGACTGCTCACTGCTGTTCATATCATACTGCTCCTCCTTTGTGGAGAAACATCCCTTTCCCCCTTGTGCTGAGTTCCTCTGCAGGTCCCTGCCCATCATTGGCAGCAGAAGGAGAACATGAAGCGACTGCCTTGAATGATGCCTCCTGAAAAGGACATGATGTGGGTTGGAATTGGGATTTATGTGGATTTCTTGGTCAAACCCTCTGTGCTTCAGTATACCTGTTGGTAAACATGAGTTAGTGATCATGGAAGGAGTTGCCATGACACTTTGATTTAGATGTAGCCATGGTCAAAAGTGTTGTTAGATTGTGTTATCTCCAT
This sequence comes from Phoebastria nigripes, assembly GCA_035582835.1. NCBI lineage: Eukaryota > Metazoa > Chordata > Aves > Procellariiformes > Diomedeidae > Phoebastria > Phoebastria nigripes. The sequence goes on from JAYKAV010000034.1 coordinate 446,829, forward strand.
ATGGAGCACTTTCCTTTAATAGAGAGTACTGGGTTGGCTTCAGATATCATAGAAAACCATGCTTTAGTTGCCACTATAGAAGCAAATCCCAGGATTACCATCTAATATGGATGATATATAGGTTTCTTTTCTGGGCTCTTCACTCTGAAAGCTTTTTAGATGACCAAAAGATCATTTTGGTAGCTTAAAACAGAACAAATGAGCAATAAACTGGAAATAGAGCCTATACAAGAGAGGAATGGGTATTTGGTTTGGGAAATAATTCTCTTAAAACCAGACAGGCACTTCAGGTGAGAGGGAAGCTAGCGTGTCTGGCTGCAGCCTGATAAAATCTTTTGCAGTGGAGAGGGCACATAAAGAAGAAAAGATCCCTTTTGTCTGTTACTTTAATAAAATATGCTATTTGCATGCTTACTGAGTTGAAACATTGGGCAGTATAAACTGTAATCACTGCCGAATACAGAATCAGGTAATTTTGTGGTCTTTTCCTCTTTTTAAAAATAGATAGGGTTTTATCCTGAAATTAGCTATATAAATCATGACTGAAGTTATTATTGTTCTGCCTCAGCAATAGCACTGATGCCCTCAACCCATATATTTTCTAGCAGTACTATTTCTCTGCTTTAAAAAAAAAGGCTGAAAATGCATGCAGTTTGCAGCTTGAATGTCCAAGTTGTGCAGTCTGGGTGAGATCAGACTGTCTGCTAATTCTAGTGAGCTAAGCGTAGCTATTGATAGTAGTGATGCTTTATTCCCAGCATGCTGTAATACTGTCAGCAGCTACCACTGACCTTTTATTTCCCATATATTATGCAGAGATCATGTCATCAAAACTTCAGATTCCTGAGTTCTTACACTAGATGCATCATCTTCTCGCATGCTATATTTTTCCCTGTAGGACCCACACATCTAGCAGGTAGGATTGGGGGATGAGAGGGTTTCCTCAGGGCTGCAGAGATGCAGGACAGACTACCTGCTCTCCAGGAGCTTTACAAAATAAGTGGAAGCAGCGGACAAGTACAGATGGACAGAGGAGAGCAACAGAACAGCTACAACATGGTCACAGCTTAAGGTTTTGCTGGGTTAGTTTTAACCTTGATCAGGTCTCCAAACTGCTTCACTGCGTTGTCACAAACTCTTGACAGCGTGGGTTCAGATGAAGTGACCAGGGCAGGTAAAACATGGGGCAGTGCTGATTTATGTTGCTTTTACTACTTAAAGCCTCAGAGTTTGAGACTACCTGCACTGGGGATACTGTACTTCCTCCTAAACATTCCCAATTTTGCTTTTCCATCTCTTCCTTCATACTGGCAATGGTGTGGCCAAAACTGAATTGCCTTTTTTCTGGATCAGCTCATGCCCTGATCATAGAGTGGGGTGCCAGTGCCAGCCCCAGACAGGCTTTTGGCAGCCTGAATTGAGATCAGCGTTAGCTACCAAGGGGCAAATCCTCACTGAACATGAGGTCTCCTCCCAATGCTGAGGCTTCTCCCCTTTCTTGCCTGCTCTGTCTCTCCTTATTCCCTTCCCCACTTGTACAGTGACGCTAAGCAAGAGCACTTCTCAAGAAAGTGCTTTTCCTTCAAAGATGGTTTTGCCCTACCCAAGCAGGTTTTGCATGCTTTTTAAAGATCTTCCCTGTGCGCTATCTTCAGCATTACAGAGTGGCATCGTACTGTGGCTTTGAAAGCTGCCGCCTTTCTTTCATTGTTGAATGGCCACAAAAATAACGATACCGGTCCACAGCATCCAGCATGCAGAAGGACTCCTGTTGCTATGTCAACAGCTTTGTTTTCATTTGCAACTGTTTACCCACCCCTTAAGATCTCTGCATCGCCCTGATGCACTTACAGTTCAAGGTCACATGTGGCTTCTTTATCAGCATCGTTCAATTTTGCTAATATACCTGGTGTCCAAGCGGGACCACTTTGGAGACCATCCTCGTCCAGTGAAATATTGATTTTTCTGCTGCAGTAACTGGAGCAGTGATTTCTCTTTTCCAAACATCTCTCTGTAGAGCTAGCCTTTCATGCTGCCTCAGATCTGGGTGACTTGCCTGCCTTGTCACTCAGCTCGGAAGAATGATGTGATATTAATGACCAAGAAGGCAGTGTGCCTTTTTGGAAGAGAATTAATGTTTTCCAGCTGAAAGCAAGGTCTTACCTTAATAGATTCTCATGGGTAAGTACTCTGCTCTATTGAAAACCTGCAGTGGCTCAGAAAGAATCTATTTGTGTGACATGTTTAGGGTGGAGTTAGGCAGCTTCTTTGGGCTTAAGCTACAAGATTACCTTTAGCGTACGAATTGAGCGCAGTATTCAAAGGCACAGACAAAGGTTAGGCATTTCTTTCAAGCCTGTGGAAAAGTTCACAGCACTGCTCAAAATTCAGCCTTTATGAAATCGGTATGGCATGCAGCAGTCCAGGGCTTGCCCATTACTTGTATTGGACTTTACCTGCAGAATGTCTTGTCTTTTTTTTTTTTGCAGGTATTCAATAATATTCCTCTAGTCCATGATCTCTGAGGCTATTGGCAGGGGAAGTAGGGGACAAAGTCCGTGTTTTGGAAGTGCACACTTGTCACTTTATAATTTAAACTCATGCCAGAATTCATTGCAAAGGTTTCATTTGTTGTAACCTTTGAAAGCATCTGCAGCACTTCAGTCAGTTGAGGGTTGTTTGGAGGAATCTGTATTTTTGGTCACTGTGGTTGTGATCGTATTTCTGTCCTGACAGTACTTATTGTGGGGGAAGCACTGAGCTTGGTGGGATTGTTTAGGTTAGAACACCATCTTAAAGGTTCGACTTAAAAGTTATCCCTCTTCTTGGATGCCTGACAGTGAAGTATCAAGCCATACCTTCTGCTGTCCTGGTGAAGACAATCTGTCTGGTGCTGGTAGGTAGATCACATTCTGCTTCTGCTCAGGACTGACAAGCAGGAGAACTGCAGCTATGCCATGTTATTTAAGCCTACGATGTTTGCAGTTAAGCTGACTTGCCTGGATCTGCACATCAGAGATGCTACCAGATCAGCCAGGCACTGCTGACAGTGTTGTCCTGCCTTGCTGCAGCTGCTTTGTAGGAAATCATGAAGGGATACACAAACCACTCATAGGTGCGCAGGACATGTTGTACGTGCAAATCTCACATAAGCTTCAGAGTTTAAAAGCTTATGTAACTTTTTTACTTGCACAGAAAAAGTAGTGTCTGACTTGTGTTGGATAAAGCATTTGCAATGAATAGTAACAACATAAAGACCTATTGGGAGTTTCCAAACTTTATCCCAGAGGTCATCACACTTCAGTAACAAGTGAACGAATCAAATGAACTTGAAAAGCTCCATTTGATTCTCTGGAGAAAAGGATAAATCTGTCATTAGCAGAAATGAGTGTGCTAATTGTTTGCTTTAATATTCTTTTCCTGAACATTTTGTCTTCCGACTGGTGTAGAAGYCATTTAGTCAATGTTACAAAATTCAAATTAAAATTGAAATGAGCCTTGAAATTCAGGAACAGAATAGGCAACTCCAAGATTCATCTTTTCCTCAGGATGCCAAATTGCTCTTGCTACTAGCTGTTGCTGTATCCCTTAGAGTTTAATCCTTTCCAACCTCTGCAGTTTCCAAAGCTGCAGTTCTTCTGGTAGCTCATTTAAAGGAATTGCTCATTGGAATGACATAGTCTGTAATGGCTTCCTGTGTTATCTCCTGTTCAGACTGCTGCTTAGATTAACCGTTCCAGCCTTTTATTTGGATACTGTGCACATTTAGACTTTTATAACATACACTACTTTTTCCACACAAACTGCTGAAGATTGTCACATTGCGTAGGAAAATCTATAACCTGCAAATGCAGTGTGGGCTCTCATCTCAAAGGTTTTGTTTGATAGTATCTGAGCATCCAAGCATTGCATGCGTTTTTAAGAGGAGAATTTTTGAACGCTTGGGCTAGCTTGAGAGGAATTCATCTAAAGATGCCCTCTTAGCCATTTGAATCTCAAGAAGATAACAAAAAGTAGGACTGTAGATGTGTGTGCAAATCTAGTTCCCCTTCACATCACTTATTTCATTGCCTAGCTAGAGTGTACATTGTCTCTTTTCTACATTGCATACTTGTGCGTCACCATATATTTTCCCGTGCTTATTTCCTTGCCTGCATAATCCCACCATACCTTTGGGGTTTTGGCTTAAGCATTCTTTATCTAAGTTTGAACGTTGTCAATTCTGAAGCTGTATTTAATATCCATTATCTCTTCTAGTGGAGTCTGCTTTGAGGGCAGTTTAGGTGATGAATTGGATCGCCATCTCCAAAACCTAGTAAAAGAAGGCTTATATCTCCTCAGGCTAGTGAAGCAAAATGTAGTTGTGGACCAAAATCAGGTTTGACTGATAATGTGGCAAACTCGGGTCCTCAGCTGCATATTGTAATGCATATGGCAGCAGCCTGCACTTTCCCTAGAGTCTATTTGACTGCTCTGAAGCCTATTTGGTTCTTTTTGTATGATGTTTGCTGATATGACAAAAACCCTAAAGCTGTTGCTTCATAAATGTACTCCTAAAATCTTAGGAAGGATGTTCCTTTTTGTATCTACCTTTCTTAATATCGTAAGCCCTTATCCACATGATCTTGACCTCTTGGAGCCTGTGGTCCCTGGGAGTCTGACTGTGCTGCCCTTTCCCTGCATCACAGCTCCATGATCTGCACAACTTTGAGTCATTCAAGAACCAGAGCTGACATGGGTTTGCAGTAAGAACAAATACTGTGTGCAATAAGTATCTTGAATCTGTGAATGATGTAGTACTTTTGGCTTTGAAAGATGTATCCAACAGTCATTGTACAAATAAGACTCCTGGTGCTCATGTGAGAAGTTTCAGATCTTCAGAGATGTAGTCCATTTAGACAGCATGGGTTGAAGCACCTTTTACTATAAAAAGACTGTTCTTCACATGTTCTAGGTGTCTTAAAACTCATTTTGGGCATTGGCCTACATGCACTAGTGCATATAGAGTTGTACATGTTACATAGTCAGGAGAAAAGTTGGATTAAGAGTCTGAACAGTACATAATTCTTTTTTCTCTTTCAGATATAAAGAATGAATTCTTCCAAAACCTGCAGGTTGTTACTGCTATTGTCTTCATTGGTTTTGTAACATTAGTAAATCTTCCTTATGTGTACTGAATATTTTGTTTCTCCGACAGTCTGATAGAAGGCAATCTTTGAATTGCACAAAAACCAGCTATCCCTTATTCCTGTGAGAAATCTCTGTAGCTCTTTAAAACCATAAAGGTCAAAGTTTCAAAGGAGTTCTAGAGAAATCTGTTTTGCTTCCCCCTCCCATCAGAGCCCTTTTCTCAACTGATTAAGATCTTTAATGTTTTATGTCTCCTCCTTCTCCCCTTAATACGAGTCAAGTTATTTAGGGCGGAGGTTTTATGGGCTGCTGTGTCAAAAGCTTTAGACAAGTCAGTAAAAAATGTCCCCAGTGTGTAAAGACCATTATCCATAACCCGGCAAATGTCATCTGTAACTTCAAGCCATAGGGAATCTGTCGAATACAAAGGTTAAAAACCCAGTTGGCAGTTCCCATCAAGGCTGCTGTTCCCTTCATCTGTTCAGCAGAGGGAGATATAGATCTTTAGTGAAATGCTAGTCTTGATACACATTTAAAAAAAAAAAAAGTGCATTTGGTGTTAGTAAGAGATGAAAATCACTGGCTGAAGCAGTGTACAGTCTTCTCTGCAGAGCTCTGTCAAAATATTTCAAGTGCTAACCTGAAACCCTCTGCTGTCACATCCCTGAGCCTCTCCTTGGTAGAAGAAAAGGTAGGAGGTGCTTATTGTGCTGTTGGTTTTACCAGAGATTAAACTGAGGCTACCAGACATGTTTAATCTAACCTCAGCTCTCTTTAATTCAGTTTTCATGGAGTGGGCCTTTCTCATGTTGCTTCCTTTGTCATCCAGTCTGCTAAACAGAACACTGTTAGGCATTTTTCTTCTTCTCAAAGCTGTGCTCTTCCTTCGTTTAAATGAAAACCTGGGCTGGATTTGTGTTGGATTCCCTAAATATGGTATTTTGGAGGCTGTTGCCAATCATCTGTATTGCAGTGTAGGAAAATGAGATTGAGTTGTCATCCCCAAATACCCATGTGCCTTCCTCTGCTTTAGAAACTTCCTTTCATCTCCTCGCTAACATCACGGGCTCTGTGGCTTCCTCACTTAAAAGGTATTTTTTTTAAGATTTTGCCACCAGCAAAATGAATCATACAGACCTTGCTTAATCTTGTACAGTCTTCAGAGCATGCTGTAAGGGGAGGCTTTGACCTGCAAGGAAAATATCTATTGAATGCTTTTCCAAAGTTCAGCCCTTCTTTGGGTGGCCACTGAATTTTTGACACCTATGAAGAAGGGGTGTGCGGGAGCTCCCTGGGAGTCTGGTACAATGGTGTTTGAGACCACTTGTCTAGACAGAACTCYGATAGCAAACATGAATGAAATACCGCATCCCAAATCATCTCAGGCATGCACATGAAATACAAAATAAGGGCATTGTTCCAGCTTGCTGCTGTGGACCAGAGTGTTGCTTCTAGAAGAGGTTGCTGAGATTCCCCCAGGGCAACAGAAAATGGTTATTCAGAGAAAAACTGTTCCTTTACTGCAAAGGGAACTTCAGGTAAAAAGAGGAGGAAAAAAAACAAATGCATCAAATGGGTAATTTTGTCTTAGTTATAGAAACAAAGCACTTGCAATTTCTGCTGGAACAGAAAATTGTGAATACAAAGCCGTATCCAGCAAACATTTTAATGTGCTTGTAATGATGGCTGTTGGGATAAAATTTTCTTGTTTTATTGGTTTTTTTATTTGAAGGGAAGGTATATACAGAAAAAAAAATAAAAAAATCAGTTAGCTTTGCCCATGCTGCARTGTTCTACAGGGAGATGTTGGGGTGAAATGGATTTATTTCTGCTTTCTCCTCCTCATGTGATTTGTCATGCTGCAAGTGGAAAACAGCACATTGCATTCTTCAGCAAAATGCTCCAGATAGTTTCGTCTGTCAAAGGTTCTTTGCTTCAGGCTGTATCAAACCCATTTTTAATCTCCTTCCTTACAGTAAGGGAAATGGTTTGTAAAGAGGGCACTGATGTCAACTCACTGCTGTGGATATTATCTAATTTCTTCTTCAGAAAATTCTTGTGGTAATTTTTGGTGCAGGGCTTCGTTTGCTTGAAGTCAAGTCCACTTTGTTTCCCATACCTAATGCATTGTCACCTTTTCTCTTTTCCCAAAGCATCTATTTCCTTTATGTAGTGGAAACTATCACACTGTCTTCTCTCCCTGAAATGGCTTGTGATAGGCCAAAGCCTGTGCTGATCATATCCCATCCTAGTATTACTCTGTCAAGTGAAATAAATATCCTTATAGCATTTCGTTGGCTGGAAGGCTTCCTCACCATTCTTTGTCGAATGCCCAAATGCCACCCTGCATTTCTATTGCTATAATAAAGACTTTTTTTTTTTCCCCTCCATATACTCTCTTCTGCCCTGGAAGAGACCCAAGATTAAAAATAGTCTTTTTTTGCGGTCCCTGCATGGAGGTTCACCTGTCTTGTTGAGTTGAATTATTCCCAAAGGTGGAGTGTTCAACTGCCCTATGTCCCCAGTCTTCTCTCCAGAGCAAGACCTGCATATGGATGTTCAAACTCCAGTCTGCCTCTCTGCCGTAGGGGAGATTAAATCTCCACCCTAAACTTTTGAACAAAGCCAYCTCAGTCACATGAAGATCTCTAAGTGCTGTTGTTTGGTAGTACAGACTTGGCAACAGTTAAAGTTCAGCAGTTCTCCATTTTCTTTTTTTACTAGTAAGAAAAAAAAAAAAAGAATTAAAGGAGAACTAAGGTTGTATGGCAGTGCCTCGTGCCACCCCCATCATGTAGGAGTAGGTAGACAAAACCTGAAAGATCTGAGAAGCCAGAAACTTATGCAGCAAAACACAGCCTAAACATTAATGCTGAGAGGTGCGCTAATGCCTTTCCTTTCTTATGTCAATAGCAAATAGCTTAAGCAAATTTGGATTTAAAAAAATTTCTTCCTAATCCTTTGACATAAGAGTACTTCTCAAGGCAGCTAAGGTGAGGGAAGAGTTTACAGAATCTCTGTCTTTGGAAATGCTCAGAGCTTGGCTGAGTAGGATCCTTAAACACAGTTATTTAACTTGGAAGTTGAATCTAACTTTGCAGTTGTCCCTTCTTTGAGCAGGAAGTTGGACTGGCTGGATTCCAGAGGTCCCTTCCAACATACGTTATTCTACGACTTTCAGGGCCCTTGAGCAAAAATGGATTTCAAACAGAAACTGCACTCTGCGTAGGCTTCCTCATAATTAAATCCTGAGTTATCTTTTGACCAGCCTTTGATGATATCGCTGCCTTTGTGGGGAGGCTCTGTTTCCTGGTGTGGAGGTACGTAGAAGAACCACTGGAGAGGTTCCACTTACTTATTAATAGCTTTTTAGTTAGTTTCGAAGTAAGTATGCAGCTTGTTAGATGGCTTTGAGGTCAAGAGAGGGCTGAGGCTTTTGTAGGTCTCCTCTCAAATTAAGGGAAATATATTTTAAAGCGTTTTGTCTTCAAGGTTTGGGTTCTGATAGCAGCTGTCTGTCTTTTCTCAGGTTTTTGAGAAAGAGCAGCACTTGTTTACCTGGCCCTTGTTCAGGTTTCTGTAAGGACCGAGGCATCTAATGTGCCAAGTCATCTTCAGTGTACTGCAATAGAGTACACTGTAGTACAGCGTACTACTGTTGATTCGAGTTTATTTTTAAATCAGGATGTTGTCCCTTTTTATCTCCTTCCTCTTTCCCCTCACTAACAGCAGAAGAAAAATTTTTAATGGTGAAAACTGAGGTTGCATGTGAGCCTCCTGATTCTGTTTCCATTTTTAGTCTAGCCAAAGGCTTTACCTCTGAGGATGCAAGCTTCCTTTTTATAGCAAGAAATCACACTGAGCCTGGCTGAAAGAGACATCTGGTTAACCCATCCTGATGTTAAAGTTCTGTTCTTCTACTGCTTGTTTATCTATGTTCAACAAAAATTCATTAAGATGGCTTGCACTCTCCTTTATGGTGTGCTACTTAAGGGAATCACAACGTGTACTCTTTCCTTTCACCCAGAGACACTTGAAACACAGCTTTGGTTTGAACCACTGGGCTCTGGACACTTGAAGGCATAAGGATATGATTATATTTTCCTGCTAAGCAAGTTGCCTAGATACAATTCTAGGTAGCTTTGAAGGCTTCATTCTGGCCACTCTGTGTGATGAGTAATCTTGCTTATGCTTGGTATACAGAGGAGAAAAAAGTGAAAGGAAAGATCAATTTCTATAGGTAGATGTTTAAATATAAATAATTGAATTTCAGCTAACCCCTTCAATATGTATTGAGCAATGGGGGCTTCCTTCAGGATCTTGGAAATCATTTTTTAACCAGTGAAAGTAGAAATGGAATCAAACTCCACAAAATCATGCCTCTCATCTTTCTTTCCGACTAAAGATATTTTGTGGGCTTTTTTGTGCCCTTTTATTTTGTTGCTCTTTTGGTTTCTTCAGGATAACCTAATTGGAGGTGAGCAGAGGTATCTTGCACCAAATTTGCTCTGACTCAGTTTAAATCTTGTTGAACAAGTTAAATACACCCCTCAGACTATAAATGTCTCTTATTGTTACTACTGATGTACAGTTTCACTGGTGAGAACAGGCAGCCTTGATCCAAGCTTGAAGTTCATATGGAGGAAAACAAACAGACGAAGCTGAGGGAATCATCAACTGAGGACATGAGTTACTAGATGCAACAAATCAGATTCATCATGGTCAAAGAAGCACAAGAGAAACACATTAAAGGTTACGTTCTAGCCTGTGCCTCTGTTTCAGTAGAACATCTGTAGCACGAGGCATGCAGGACTGCAGGCTGTAGCCACAGCATTAATACATGAAATGAATTTGACCCTTAAGTTTGGTATTGAAGATCTCTTTTATTTAAAAAAGAAGTCCAGAATGTGCTTCGATAACAGAAGTCTTCTAACAGGCCACTTAATTAACATCTAGCTCCCCACCCTACAACTTTGGTTTTGAATATGGGCATCTTCTTGGCTGTAACATTCATCTGACATGTAGCAGCAAGCACCACTTATATTCTCAAGTYCATAAGCACTGAAAAATCCAAGTAATGTAAATTACTTATTTTTTGAATGGATCTATAATCTAAATATTGAACAGTTGAGAAATACGCATTTCTAAGTGATTTGAAACAAGAAAAACAGTCATTGATTCTCCAGCAATTCAGTTTTCCAGAGGAGAGCCACACAACCTTTGTATGCAGCTCTTGGGGCTTTCTAGTCATTACATCCATTGAATATAAAACTGTTGCATTGCAGGTAAATTATTCTATTGTTCTCCTTGCCTTGATATCCCATCGAGTAAGTGGTCAGGGGGAAAAAAAGCCTTGGGGGGGGGGTCTGCGAGTTAGCTCGTGCCATAGACTGGTTAATGTTTGTGGTGAAGGTGAGTGTGAAGCACATGCCCTGGAATACGAATGTTACTGGGAGTTGCTTTGTGCCTGGAGAGTTAAATCACTCTGCTTTTTGGGTTGTGTGCGTTGCTACCCTGGATGTACTCGTACCCAGTGAAACATAAACTGCTGCTGTGTGACACTCTTTCCTAACCTTTGCCTAATCTTTCTGGAGATGCCGCTCCTCAGTACATTCTAAGAGCTCTGCAAGAGGTGATGTGAGCCTAAAGCCTGCTAGTAACAGCTGTTTTGTAAATTTTATTAACAAATCTTAAGTGTAAGGAAAATCACTTTTGGCAAAAACAGACTTTGCCTTTTTTTTTTTTTTTGTTTAAACAACTGAAAATCCAAGAGCAATTCCATCCTTCTGAACAGCTCTGAAATTACCTAAGATGCTGCAGACTCCATTAGTAATTCCTAGCTCTCTTTTTTTTAGAAGTTTTTAACCCAATTTCCTAAGATCACGTAACCATATCATCGGTTCGTTTGCTGTGTCCCTATCCCTGCAACCAAGCTGAGTCCGAGGACCAAGATTGAGAAGGTGCTGATCACTTCACCTTGTACATCACAAAACCATCCTTCCCTTTTGCCCTGCTCCTGCCAGCTGGAGTCTTGTGAATTTATGAGCTGCCGAGCAACGAGGGATGCCATCCTTTGCTGATGCGGGTTATATTTACTGAAGAGGTGGTGAGATCTTTTGGAAGTTTGGAAAAGTCTGAATTCTCGATTAGTTGTCACTAGATGGCTCAAAGGTGAAAGCGGCAGCGTCTTAAGGGAAGTAAGCAGTTCTTGAGCATTCTGGAAAAGCACTATTTAAAAACTCAGGCTTGTGGTCGGAGACCTCTAAGCAGCAGTGGCAGAGCTTAGCTGCCCTTTCTGCCTTCTGAGATCACTTTAAAAAAAAAAAAAAGGCCTGTCAGCAAACATTTGAATTCAGAAGGCACAGCAGCAGAATTCTGTCATGCTCAGCTTCTGCAGTGACATTGAACTAGACGAGAATTGCTTCAGAGTGTTTAATTTGTTATGGTATGTATACATGTTCATTCACATCATCTCATATATATTTCAATTAAGTCTGAATGCAGAAGAAAAAGTAAAGCAGTGAGCTCTTTCTGCTGAAGGGTTAGGCGTGAGGCTTTTAACTGTGGAAATGTCATTTCCAAGTTGAAATTGTTTTAAGTGAGTTTTCTGGTTGGGGTGGAAACTGTAGAATGGCAAAAAAATTGTCAAATGATGATTTTAATGCTCGTGTTTGAGGAGCAAAACAAGAAGCAAATACCCCTGTGCGTCRCTGGTTAGCGGTGGAGTATGCTTCGTCGTCTTCCAGGATTAATTTGTTTTCTGAGCTTTCCAGAGCACCTCGCCTCGGACCTGCTGGCTTGCCCGGGATGCTGCCTATCACGGACAATTTCAGCTCATCAAACTCCACCAGGCGAGGCTGCTGCCGGGGTACCTGGGAGTTGTATTTTTCTCATTTAGCTTCATTTTTGGGCTCTCTGCTTCCTCAGCAGATGGCATTTTTATCATGTTTTTGGAAAGTCCATATGGCCTACAAGAGAGAGTATCTCTTTAATTGTAAAACATGACCACCTGTTCTGATTTTAATGAATGCAGTGAGCATTCGTCTTCATATATCTACTTAAAAATAGCTGCTTCAATTGAATTTAAAAAAAACCTCAATTGGGCACCAACACTTYGGCTGCTGAAATAATCAATTAATAATTAAGTGGCTAATTTTAGAACCCCCTGGCCTTGCCCATTCCCTCGGACTCGTTGTGATCAGAGCAGACAGTGATTGATTGCCCTGCTGACGCCGAGAGGCACATGCGGTGCTGGGGCCAGATGCCGGCAGGCTTCGAGCTGTTTATTGCGATATTTAGAAGGTGAATGCAACTTTGTGTCTCTGCCCTGCAAATGGACTTGTCTTTCCTGCTCTAGCTCTTTCCTCTCCACATTGCTCCAGCTGCTCGCACGCAGCCATCCGCAGGTTCCCCTTTCCCTGCCGCCTTCTGAAGGATGAAATATGGTGCTCTAAAGGTATCCTAATGACGGGCCAGCTGGAGAGGAGGCTGAAAACTGTGAGCAAAAATAGGCTTGAAAGGCTTATCCGCTAACTGRCTCCTAATAGAAAGCCCTGCTAGAATCATTCTGCTCGTTAAAATAATAATTGCCAGTTAACTGTTTTGTAGCTCCTGCAGCAGGTACACCAGCCAGATGAGAAACTGTGGAATTTTTTGGCTCAGGCTTTCAGGGAGGTGGAAGGGACCAGGATGCCCAAATCTTGTTAAAGGAGTGTTAATTCAAAGTGCTTTTGAAAATTAACCTCTTTATTGAATAAGCCTGTCGCAACATCATCTTTTTCTAAAGCTAATTAAAATGCCTAAATGGTAGCAACACTCTGGGATTTTGGTCAATAGTGTCGGCTGTTCAGAGGGTTAATATTTTGGAGGTAGAAGAAACAGGAACGTCTGAAAGAGTGCTTGGAGGTACAGCACTCCCCAGCCTTTCAGTGCTAGTAGTAATGAGCACAATAGCTGCTGGGTTTCAACACAACTGGGTAATTCGACAGTTTGGTGTAAGTAGTGGAGAAAACTTGGTGTGGCCACTTGGAATGTCTGCTTTTACACAGCAAGGAGGGAGACAGCCAGAAACCTCTTGCCAGAGAAGTCCCATCATATTATGCAGACAGCAAGATGCTGGAAGCAGTTAGAGGGGAAGGCGACTTGCCTGCTTACCTCGTTTTACTGAAGGTGTTTCTGACAGAGCCCCTCTGTCCTGCTACGGCCACCAATTAGCCCGTTAATACGGGTGAGGAGCTTCCCTTGCTGGTCTGATGGCAGTTGCTGTAGCCTGATCAATGTAAATCCAGTTATCTCTCGAACCACATGGGATTTTGAGACAGCTGGGTGTTGTTTGTACAACTGAGAGCCCTGCTTTGAAGCACTGTGCAAATACAAAAATAACCATAGCTATTGGCATTTAAATTCCTTTCCATGTAATCTTTGTGATAAACTTCCATTGGTGGGGTGTTATTTCAGTGGGAGGAGGGTCAGAGCAGTTTTCAGCTGACGTCTGGGTATCGCAAGTTGCTTGGTGAGAAAGGCGTCCGGCTCTGTTTCCTTGCGTGTGTGTGGCCTTCCCTCCCTGCGCTTCCAGAATAGCAAGGGATAATTAAGTGAAGTTCAACATTAAAGGCTGAAAGTCAGGAAGGGAGAAGCTTATTAACCTTGTTGAGCTGGAAAGAGCGCTGGGGGTGTTTGGGGCTTGGGTCTCGTGGGGTTTTCTATTCTTATTTTTCTGTTTTCTTGGGAATTGACACTTAATTGTGCAGAAAATAATATGTATTGTTAATTCTGTTACGATCCCTTTTATGTGGTTGTGGCACTGCAGCACATCTGTGAATTAAATCTTAAGAAGGACTGGAATTTAATCTGTTCTCTCATTAGCAGAAATGCTAATTCTCTCTTGATTGGTAATAAAATCAAAGGAGAGAAGCAAAGAACAAAAGTATGGAGGTTGCCCATTTAGGGTAAGCATGAGAAATTTAATCCCTGTTTTCCACGATCCCATTTAACTAGCAAACAGGCTGAGTTTTTAGCCTAGGGTTCTTCAACACTTTTCCAAGAGGGGACAGATTGAGGAAGAAGAAGGAGGTGCAGGGAATTAGAAACGGCAATTAGAGTGGCCGGGCAGGGAGCCAAGAAGGCAAGCACGAGAGGCGAGAGTCCTTTTAGCTGCTGGCTTGCACATGGGCCAAATGGGGTTTGTGGGAGGACACATGTATGTGCGCACACATGTGGATGCATCTTTTTCCCCTCGCTGACTCTTTGAAAGGCTGCTTGGACCTTTACAGACTGAATTTTGGGGCTGTTGTAAGAAGCCTGCTTAAACACTCCTTTGCTATAGTGCAGACTGTTTATCCTAGACGAGGCTTTAAGTGAGATGTGGAAGCTGCAGGCAGGACTTTTGTGAGCTGACTATTAGAGGTCCCGTGCGCACTTCCCATCTGATTAAATTTTGCCCCTCTTCTTTCTCATCTCCAGATCACTGTGTTCACTACTACGATCTTCGCAACACTAAGCAGCCAATCATGGTGTTCAAAGGGCATCGCAAGGCGGTCTCCTACGCAAAATTTGTGAGCGGGGAAGAAATCGTCTCTGCGTAAGTATCGCCTTTTATGTAGGCTAAAAACTTCATAGCCCTTGCTTTTCTGGCACTCTTCAGGGCCATCATGCAAGTTCACCTGCGTGGGTGGGTGCACACACTAGCTGCTGTGCTTTTGGGAAGCAGATCGTTGCTTTTCTCTAAGACAAAAATAGAAATTCATTCCTGGTATCACTTGGCTCTGCTCTGTCTTGTGGAGCTAAAAAGCTTAAGAGGAATACAAAGACAACTAGGTGCAGCTCCTGACCACAAGCCCCGACTTTGGGAAGCTGCAGGTGGACTCTCCTTTTACAAAGTGCTGTGTGTGCTGAGAATGCTCCTGACCACAACTCTGCTGTAGAGAAGGCTGCTGGCAGAGCCCTGAGGATAGTAATCTGTGGTACAACACAGCTGATGAGTAACAGAAGTGATCAAATGGTGCTGCTATGTCTGAAGAGGAGGCTTAGCCACAGCCTGAAAGCAACTCGAGTAGGACTGACTGATCTGTTCTCTGGTAATTTATTAATCTGCTCTGTGAAGGCCATTTTTAGGATTATACTTGGGTTAGAAAGTAGACAAGGAGAAGTTGGGTTTTGTGGTCCTAACGGCATGYGGCTTTTCAGCCAGGATAGGCCTTAAGGTCTGCTGTGGACACCCTGAAGAATAATATTCTACGGATTCTGTTCAGTTATGTGGCCAGATGTGTCTGTCCCAAAGCCAGATGTGGCTGCCTCAGTTCTCGGTAGATTTTCAGTCATGTGGGAATGAGTGTGTCTAGCAGATCACATGGTGAAAGGTTTGAATGACTGGCTACAAGGCTCTTCAATAAACCAGAGGTGAGCCCTTCTTATGTGGTGGGGGAAATGCAAACAACCTTGGGGGGCTGCAGGGGAAGCTTTGATCTCAACATGCTCATGTATAACACCCAAGGGCAGCAGGGATGGATCACAGGGGTAGATCTAGTCCCAGAAAGTAAGCCTGCTGCCTTTTACCGAGCCAATGATTATCCAGCTTGGCTCTGTCCCGTGTTTTCACACAGTTTGCTCTAGAAGCCTGGAGCCAAAGCAGAGCATTTTAAGGTGTATTCAGGGTGCTAGTGAGTTACTCTGAGCTGAGCTGCGTGGTGGAAGATTCCCTGGTGGCTTCTGTTTATATTTAATCAGCTCCTCCCTTCTTATTTCCATTAACATTATAACTCTATAAGGGTGCAAATTCATACCTAGAACACAGAGCAAATTAAATTTAATGCTTTGAACCAAATCTGGGTAAGAAGAAAGTGTTTAACAGAAGCAGGAGGAGGCTGGGAATGTTTTACAGCCATGATCAAGTGGAGCATCATCCATGGGATGTTTCAGGACAGAATGGCCCTGTCCTGCTTGAGCCGACCATCTGAGAAAGCTTATCCCAGAGTCCTGGGGGGAATATCAGTAGAGCTGTCAGACTTGGACAGGCAACAACAGGGTGAGAGGACTAACTGGAGGGTTCATGTATCTTTTTCTGCATGAACAGAAAGAAATGTTGGAGAGAGTAGATTACTTTTTCATGTCTGTCTTTTGCAAATTGAGGAGAGGAGACAGCAGTAGTGATTCCCAAAAATCAAGCACTGATTTCTTTTAAGAAAAAATTATATGTATATTCAGATTCTCTAGATTTCTAGCTAAAGCTGTTTCATAGATTGCATCGATTTACTTTGCCTTGTAGAGTTAGGTTTTGACCTCAAGGGTGTTCAGAACTGCCTGGTATTTAGCACAACACATTGATTGCAGTGCTGATTTACAGAGAGACAGATTTAACAGCAGTGCATCCATGATACTTTTTTGGAGAGGGTATGAAAGCAGAAGAGCAGTGTAACACCAGCAGGATCAATGGCCTTTTCCTCTCCTGAAGGTTCAGTCGTGGATAACTTCCTTCTTTTATGGCATGCTTATCCGAAGCAATGCAAACATGGCTAGAGCTTGATGGGAATTTGTTAACAGTAAAAGCATTCCATTAGTAATAGACTTTAAGTATTTTTATTTTAATGAAGAGATCTAGAATGTATGCCACTAAAATATAGAGGTTAAGTGCCTGCATATATGAGGTCTTCTTGATCGGTTAGCTAATAGCAGAAGCTGTCACAGGAATCTGACAGCTTGTAGACCAGGGATTAGTCTTTTGCTGCTTTACCCTGCCTTCAGAAAAGTTTTTAGTTTSCAGGCAACTCTGAAGCTTTTAAAAGCAGCATTTTAAAAACACAGCTGCCCTAATAGCACAGAAGGCACCTCCCTGTACTTGTGGGCCAAAAAAAGCAGTAGGTGTATGCCTTTTTGCCCTTTCTATGAGCTATGCTGCCACTGTGACGGTAAGGACAAGAGAAGGGAAGGGAGAGTGAGCAGCAGTGTAGGGCAGGGATGGACGTGGAACAAGCATCAGGCAGAGAAGCTGAATACTCTGTTTTAGGTCCCCCGGTCAAGACCTGGGATGAGGAATGCACTCCCACTTAAGTCACAGTATTACAGATAAAGTTCATACCTTYGTTCTGATCTGACCTCATACTATTATTACAAATGACTAACAAATCTTGCTGCAGCTCCCTTATCACTCCTTTGTCATTCCAGCTGTCACTGAGGACTGAGATAAGGTTTTTGCACAAGGTGCATCTCTCCTTTTTTGTGCTATATTTTTAGGTAAATGTGACACTAGTGCAGGGCTAATGTGTTATATCGTTGGTAATATTTGATGGATATTGGGTGGGGTTTTTTCCCTTCAGCTCTTAATATTCAGAAAGCAGCAAGGTTGGGTGATGTGTCTTGTAAGAGGGGAGCATTACCTACCTCCCTTTCCTCCCACCCAGGAGGCTGACAGGTCCTGCTCCCAATCTCTTTCAAATTTAAGATCAGAACAGCACTACCCATTTCCTCAAGGGTGGCTTCACAGGGCTCCAGTAYCACCACATCAGTGTTTCTTCACCTACTGTGGAGTGTATTGCTGTAAATCAGTGAGTGCCAGAATACCAGAGCCTGGCGATTGCTAGAGAATAATGCCTGGGAAGTGAGAGGGGCTCATGTCCCCTCTGGTTTGGGGGAAGAAATTAATCCTGTATCTCCCAGAAACCTGGGATCTTCCTATTTCAGTTGAGCTCTGCCAGGCAGAGGAGACTACCTCCACCTCCTTTCTTTTGCCAAAGGGAAAATGTTTGCTCACTGTAAATAGAAAAACATTTTGAAGGCAGGTATGTTTGCATCTGGGGGAACAATGGAAAACATCAATTTTGATTTAATCCCAACAGAGTTTGTATATTTTTAATAGTAATATTTAGCTTTGCTGCCGAGGTGGAAAAACTGGAAGTTTGAGATCTGTATCCATGCAGTCTCAATTACACATGAGAAAACCACATCAATTTAATGCTAATAGCAACTCTGAGCCCCCATAGGCTTTTATATGCTGCTGCTCGGTATTGGGCAGGAGGAGGAGAGCAAGCTTTCAGGGCATCTGGAGAGGGAGGAGGATGCTTCTTACCAGAGTCCTGTAAAGGCATGAATGACAGTTGTAGCCAGCACGGAGAAGGGAACAGATTTTGTCGATGCTGTAGAAGTTTAAAAACAAACAAACAAACAAAAAAACCAAACAAAACAAAAAACAAACAAACAAAAAAAAAACCACACCACAGTCCTCAGTGTGTCCTGGATCTGCAAGGATCTGGAGGAGGCAGTGATGGCCCAAAGACTGTACAGTTCCGTGGAGGACTCTGTAATTGATAGGAGAAAGGAAGAGTAATGCTTGGGGGAAGTTTTTTATTGAAACATGTAATGTGTTTTGACAGGCTTCTAAAATAACGTGGTACCTTTCTGGGCTCAAGCTGAGTTGCATATGATTGAAAGTGGGATAAATCTCTTGGAGTGCACTAAGACTTCCTTTGTTTACATTGCAAGTAGGGTGTTAAGGAGCAGGGTTGCAAATGAGGAGTACCTGCCATATGGCAGCAGGGTAACTTTAGGTATTGTTTTCAGGTCAACAGACAGTCAGCTGAAGCTGTGGAATGTAGGGAAGCCTCACTGCTTGCGCTCCTTCAAGGGTCACATCAATGAGAAGAACTTCGTAGGGCTCGCGTCCAACGGAGACTACATCGCCTGTGGTGAGTAGAGCAGCCATCCTGACAGATGCTAATGGGACTCCTCAGAGCTCGTGCCTCTCCCATTGCAAAGCACACCAGCAGTTGTGCTACGTAGCTGCATGGGCTTTTTGTTAGAGGATCATTCTGAACTTCCACTCCCCTTCCCAGGGAATGGCGTAAGGAGCCCTGCCCTAAGGGGGTCTGTACTTGGTTTTCTCCCATTTCAGATGAGTTCTTCATATATGACAATTCAGACTTGCTGTCACCAAAAGTCAACTGCTAATGTAGCCACTGTTGATATCACTTATGTCTTTCAAGCTTATCAACTGACACATTTTCATGCATCTTTCTAAGGAAGGACAGTAGCCTGGACCACACAAGTGGTCCTGTACTTGTCACTTGGTATGGCATTCTGCATGGCAAAGCACTAACACCCTCATTGTGGACAGTTTCCTAGAAGACTAAATCATCCTGAAGCAGTTACCCCTTTGGCAGTTTCTGTCTTTTCACCGCTTAAGTTGGACTGTTGAACCTCTGTAAATCCACAGGTCTTGGTCGGAAAGCAGTGACAGGCTGATTGCTGTGGGATGAGCAGGACAGCTGTGCCAGCACTGAAGGGAGGACCTTAGCTTGTGTATACTCTGATCTCTGTACAGCTTGCAAGGCAGAAATTGGGATGGATTTCTAAATAAAGCCTGCACACTGTCGAGTCTCTCTTAGTTAAACCTCCACAGACCAAACTGTCGTACTTGATTAYGGCAAGCAAAACTGACAGTGCTGCCTGCCTCAGAGCTGTAACGCTGAGCAGGCTGGATGTAGCAGTGTTTCATGTGGTAGTGTAGGTGCGCTGCTCTGCCCTAAGGAAGTTACAGGGGATGGTTGGGATCCTGTATGTTTTGCAAGTGTGCTGCACACTGCAGTTGTCTTGTAATAAAACCTGGTTCTGTTATTAAGCATCGTGAAAGTTTGCTATGGAGCACTCCCAGTTGCCAGGGCACCATGAGCATGATGATAACTACAAGGAGGAAACGTGTGGTCTTGTCTTAAAGAATGAAAGAACTAAGAAGCCTTATTTCTGTGCCTGCTACCAGAACCTAATCTTGTATATTTATTTTTTTTATTTCTAGGAAGCGAAAATAACTCCCTTTACCTATACTATAAGGGCCTCTCAAAGACACTGCTGACGTTCAAGTTTGATACAGTCAAAAGTGTCCTGGACAAGGACCGGAAAGAAGATGACACAAATGAGTTTGTGAGTGCTGTATGCTGGAGGGCACTACCAGATGGGGTAAGCTTTCTGCTCAGGCACCCAGCTGGGTGCGAAAGGAATGCCTCCTGCTTTCTCAGAAAACAGCATTGCTGAGGGTTCGACTGCACTTGGTATTTTCTTGTTTATGGGTATTGCAGATCAGCATGAGAACGTGAAGATCTGCAGGGTAACTGAAACGCTGGGGGATGCTGGAGGAGAAGGGACTGCTGTGCTCTTAACTCTTCCACCCGGGTGTTTGAATTTCTCCACTTGGCATCTGAAATACCAAAAGCATCATTGTATTTCTGGCACTTAATGATTTTTTTTTTTGTGGGTGCATTAGCAGGTTTCTTTTGTTGCTTTAATGAAGGCACCTGCAGACACTCGCTATGGAGCCTTATCTCAATGTTACTGTGTCTATATGGGCTTGCTCATTGAAATACAGCCCCCGTGTTTAGATGAGTAGATATGTAAAGGAGGCGAGCCCAGGCTGCAGTCACCTCAATGACTGTTCCAGTGACACTTAATTCATATACRTAGCATGTGTACTAATGCTGCAGGCAGACCTGACGCAGCTTTTGTGAGAGTGGCCTTTCAGCACGAGGCTGCTCTGGAGAACAAAATGCTGCTTTTAAATTCAGAGTGCTCTTGAAAACCTTGCATAAAAAAAAAAAACTTGAGCAAGTAACTTTCTTGTATGTACAAGGGTTTGCAGATCAGATATTTAATGGGCTTGTTGGGAGGGGGAGGAGAGGAGCTCATCCTAAATACAGTCTTCCAAGTAGCTAAAGTGGAACGTTGCCTAATTGATGTCCTGAGATGTTGCATTCACAAAGATAGTGTTTTGGAAGGGTAACGTCTACCAATCTGTTTCCGTGTGAAGAAACTGCCCCCACAACTGTGATTCAGTTGTCACTGGCATAAACTTAGTTCAGATAGATGCTTCTGAATCAAAATAAAAATAAACCTGAGCGTCTGAAATGGCACTTTTGATTTAAAAGTAAAAAGTGGGCTGTTGTGGTTGAACGGTGGGCATGAGACTAAGTGATGTAGGGTCACCAGTTTCTTTCTGGCTGGGGATTTAGGAGGATTTGGTATATGCAGATGTCATGTCTYAGATGGAGAGTGGATGTTATAAGTCGCGTAATCCACCTTTCTGCTGGATAAAAATGTGCTTGCAGGAACCTGTGAGTCCAGAAACACCCTTCCCTGAACTTCAGTGCAGTGTTTCTGTGTTGGGTTGTCCTGCCCACTGACCTCCTGTGCAGCTTTTCTACAGACTAACAGTGATGTCTCACCCCTGGTGTTATTTCTGCTGCCGTCTGCTCCTTATCAGCCTTTTCTCTGATTAATGTGCTTTACTCTGATAGACCTTCTGCTTAAGTGACTGAGAAACTTTTGAGCAGTCACCGAGGGCTGTCAAGCAATTCTTCATAACCAGTGTGAAAAATGTTGTACAAAAATGTAATAGTTAAATCAGGCCCATCAAGACTGCACCAAATAACGTTCAGGCTTCAGTCCATTAAGCAGCATTCAGAATCCGTTGCTGTTCTGATCTTTTTTTTTTTTTTTCCATCATTCCCCTTCTTTTCCCTGAGCTTCTTCTRAATTAGCCTGTTTCTCCCATGGCAGCCACAGTACCTGGCTCTTGTTTGTAAAGAAAGCAGCAAAAAGCTGCCGGTGATCTGAGGGCCACTGGCTGAGTGTTTTGCTTCTGTGTTTTACCTCTGCCTGTGGTGCATGCCATCCTGCTTTACATACTGAGCAAGCAGCCTCGCTTGCTTTTGCCAAGAGGCCTTAATGCTTCCTTGCACCATATCTCCAGTCCCCCTGAGACGAGAAGTACTCTTCAGCGATGCAGCCGCACATTTCTCTTCCCTCTTGTACCGGCGCAGCAGTCCTCTCCGACCTAATTGAGACTTTGCTCATGTTCTTAGGAAATTAAATTACTGCACAGCCAAAGGTCACTTATGTCCACAAAGTCTTGCTCAAACGATGAAACTTTTATTCTCCATTTTGATAACGCTTCTTAAATTTGGCATAACATTTTTCAAATGAGCTTCGTATATACAGGCTTCCCTAAAAGCTGATGTGTGTTTTTTAACGATGCTCGGATGAACTAGAGAAGGCCTTTGCCTCGCAGTGCTGTCAGTACCTGTGGGAATCGGGGAACCCACAGCCTATTTCTGGCTTAATTGCAGACTTTGATCCTGGGTGAGTCACTCTGCCTTAGTTTCCTAATTATAAGAGTTACCACACCTACCTTTCACCGCTAGCGGTGATCGCGCCTGCTCTGCTGAAGGGCACGTGCATCAAAGCAGCTCCAGCCTAGCAGCAACACAGAGCCCGGCGTGGGCTGGGAAACCTGCCTCAGAGCCGCAGGGAGCACGGCGAGTAAGCTTTATGCTGCTGTGGGCGTGCTGTTCTCCGTGCCTTGCTGGGCTGGTTCAAAGCCTTCTCGCTTGTCTCCATGCCATGGTCACCGGGCAGTAGCTTCAGTTTGCTACCTGGAGTGTTTCCAAGGGGGCAGATGTGGGTGCTGCATGCCAGCCTTTCCCCAGGGCTCACTGGTAGAGCAGACTCTCCTTGGTTTCCCTACGGTGTTGCTTTCAAGGATTGTTCTTTAATTAACCTTTCGAGATGAGATGAGTAAGTTTCAGATCTGTCAGTTATCTTAGGAAGTATGAGTACATGTACTCCTTCACTTCAGGCACTTAAGTGCAAAATCTCAGATCCTAATTAAAACTTAACTAAAACTTTCAGATGAAATGTCATTGATTCTTTCTTAAATCTATTTTTATGTAATTCAGGCTTTTACTTCCTCCTGAGCCAAAGTCAAGCTGTGCCAGCAGCCCTTGCCAGAACCCATCTTTGATTTTTTTCCCTCTGCGTTGGTTTTCCTTTGCTTATGAAGATGCAGGGACCGTTTTGCTAGAGCTGTCACCTTTCCAACCGCAGAGGTCCAGCCGGCACCTTCTTTCCATGTGTGTCAAAGCCATAACAAGGGAGAGAAATTGTTCTCCGTAAGTGTGTATTAGCATTTTGCATCAGGCTTACTCACTTTTCAACTCTTAGGTGATGTTTAGAAATAAGCACTAGCTTGTAGGCTAATAGTTTTGTTAGACTCTTTGGGAAAAAAAACTAAGCAAACAAAAAAAACCTCTCAGCAGGTACATCAGGAAGCAAACCTTTGCTCTGCTTCTTTTGGTGCTGTGTTTTGGACAAAGGTAAATAGGCTGTTTAATATTTTTTTAAATAGCACTTATTTATAGTTTGTGGGGAAAACCATCTCTCACTTCTCATTTTACTCTAAAAATTGATCAATATTTAAAAGTAGAGAAAGCTTCAGGACACTTTTGGCCTAAGTGACCTGATAAACATGAGTTAGACACAGAGATGCATTTCAGAACCTTCCCTGAACCAAATCCTTTTATTTCCCCAGTCAAGGATTTTATGACATACCTGTGCCATCCTTTGTTTCTGGCACCTCGGCAAGATTTAGCCAGGTTGATTTGAAACGTGAATCTGGTCTTGAGATTGGAAAATACATTCTTCTGTTTCATTAGCATGTAAGCAGACGATGCCCTTGCGTGTAGGGATGCCCTTGCGTGTAGGGATGCCCTTGCGTGTAGGGA